>CAUDMG010002235.1:727500-907500 GCA_958450375.1 Homarus gammarus
GAGTGTGGTATATATAGTGGAGAATAGAAGCTCGAGTGTGGTATACATAGTATAACAAAGAGAAGCACGAATGTGGTATATATAGTAGAGAAGAGAAGCTCGAGTGTGGTATATATTGTGGAGAAGAGAAGCTCCTGTGTAGTATATAGTGTGGAGAAGAGAAGCTCGTGTGTGGTGTATATATATATGTAATAAAGAGAAGCTCGAGTGTGGTATATATATTGGAGAATAGAAGCTCGAGTGTGGTATATATAGTAGTGAAGAGAAGCTCTAGTGTGGTATGTATAGTGGAGAAGAGAAGCTCGAGTGTGGTATATATAATGGAGAATAGAAGCTCGAGTGTGGTATATATAGTGGAAAATAGATACTCGAGTGTGGAATATATAGTGGAGAATAGAAGCTCGAGTATGGTATATATAGTGGAGAATAGAAGCTCTTGTGTGGTATATATAGTGGAGAATAGAAGCTTGAGTGTGGTATATATAGTGGTGAATAGAAGCTCGAGTGTGGTATATATAGTGGAGAATAGAAGCTCGAGTGTGGTATATATAGTGGAGAATAGAAGCTCCAGTGTGGTATATACAGTATAACGAAGAGAAGCACGAGTGTGATATATATAGTGGAGAATAGCAGGTCAAGTGTGGTATATATAGTGGAGAAGAGAAGCTCGACTGTGGTATATATAGTGGAGAAGAAAAGCTCCTCTGTGGTATATAGTGTGGAGAAGAGAAACTCGTGTGTGTTATATATATATAATAAAGAGAAGCTCGAGTGTAGTATAATTAGTAGTGAAGAGAAGGTCGTGTGTGGTATATATAGTGGAGAAGAGAAGCTCGAGTGTGGTATATATAATGGAGAATAGAAGCTCGAGTGTGGTATATATATTGATGAATAGAAGCTCGAGTGTGGTTATATATAGTAGTGAAGAGAAGCTCGAGTGTGGTATTTATAGTGGAGAAGAGAAGCTCGAGTGTGGTATATATAATGGAGAAGAGAAGTTTGAGTGTGGTATATATTGTGAAGAATAGAAGCTCGAGTGTGGTATATATAGTGGAGAATAGAAGCTCGAGTGTGGTATATATAATGGAGAATAGGAGCTTGAGTGTGGTTATATATTGTAGTGAAGAGAAGCTCGAGTGTGGTATATATAGTGAAGAAGAGAAGCTCGAGTGTTGTATATATATAATAAAGAGAAGCTCGAGGGTGGCATATATGTTATGAAGAGAAGCTCGAGTGTGGTATATATAGTGGAGAATAGAAGCTCGAGTGTGGTATATATAGTGGAGAATAGAAGCTTGAGTGTGGTATATATAGTGGTGAATAGAAGCTCGAGTGTGGTATATATATAGTGGAGAATAGAAGCTCGAGTGTGGTATATATAGTGGTAGAATAGAAGCTCGAGTGTGGTATGTACAGTATAACGAAGAGAAGCACGAGTGTGGCATATATAGTGGAGAATAGAAGCTCGAGTGTTGTATATATATAATGAAGAGAAGCTCGAGTGTGGTATATATAGTGGAGAAGAGAAGCTCCTGTGTGGTATATAGTGTGGAGAAGAGAAACTCGTGTGTGGTATATATATATAATAAAGAGAAGCTCGAGTATGGTATATATAGTAGTGAAGAGAAGCTCGTGTGTGGTATATATAGTGGAGAAGAGAAGCTCGAGTGTGGTATATATAATGGAGAATAGAAGCTCGAGTGTGGTATATAGTGGAGAATAGAAGCTCGAGTGTGGTATTTATAGTGAAGAATAGAAGCTCGAGTGTGGTATATATAGTGGAGAATAGAAGCTCGAGTGTGGTATATATAGTGGAGAATAGAAGCTCCAGTGTGGTATATATAGTAGTGAAGAGAAGCTCAAGTGTGGTATATATAGAGGAGAATAGAAGCTCGAGTGTGGTATATATAGTGGAGAATAGAAGTGTGGTATATATAGTGGAGAAGAGAAGCTCGAGTGTGGTTTATATAGTGGAGAAGAGAAGCTCGAGTGTGGTATATATAGTGGAGATTAGAAGCTCGAGTGTGGTATATATAGTGGAGAATAGAAGCTCGAGTGTGGTATATATAGTAGAGAATAGAAGCTCGAGTGTGGTATATATAGTGGAGAAGAAAAGTTCGAGTGTGGTATATATAGTGGAGAAGAGAAGCTCGAGTGTGTTATATATAATGGACAAGAGAAGCTCGAGTGTGGTATATATATAATGAAGAGAAGCTCGAGTGTGGTATATATAGTGGAGAAGAGAAGCTCGAGTGTGGTATATGTATAATGAAGAGAAGCTCGAGTGTAGTATATATAGTGGAGAATAGAAGCTCGAGTATGGTATATATAGTGAAGAATAGAAGGTCGAGTGTGGTATATATAGTGGAGAATAGAAGCTCGATTGTGGTATATATAGTGGAGAATAGAAGCTCGAGTGTTTTATATAAATAGACGAGAATAGAAGCACGAGTGTGGTATATATAGTGGAGAATAGACGCTCGAGTGTTGTATATACAGTATAACGAAGAGAACCACGAGTGTGGTATGTATACAGTATATCTCTGGGAGAACCATATCTTTTGTGGAATAGATACCAAGGATACGGAGCTTTGTGGCGAATGTATCTCAGTTCAGTTTATCAGATGATAAACAAAAGTAGGAGCAAACATATACACTTACGAAGAAAAAAAATTTGAATAACAATACAGTAATTTAGTCATTTTGTGTGCTAAGAGAGAACTGACACTTAAGAAATTCGCTAATATTATTGATCTTTAAGCTGGGAAGTCACAGGGACAGTAAAAATAAAGTTCAAACGTCACAATTAACGTTAAAGGAAACGATATTAGCTTATGGAGTGGAGACGAATTTTTTAAGTACAGAGAAAAAACGTGAAAACCTGACATCACAAGATATATTGCACACAATGAGCTATAGCTGAAGGATATAACAAAAGAAAAAGTAGAGAGCACTTCGCAGAATGAAGAGCGGAAGGCAGCTGGAAGTGATGGACTGACTGTAGAGATGACGAAAGCAGTTGGGCAAACATGAGTTAAGTGGTGCAGGAGGCCGTTACAGGTGTGTTTTAGGACAGGGGAAGCTGCCAGCAGAATGGAGGGACGAGGTGATAACTTCAAAATGGAAAAGTAGCGGAGACATACGAGAACCAGCAGAACAGAGGAATCACCTTAGACATTGTAGTGGAGAGAGAGAGTCTTAGACGTAAGGGTTAACAAGTTAAGACAACCAGCAGAAATTTAAAAGTGCTATTTACAATAGGATAAGTAGTGGAAAAGTAAAAGGAGTTCAGAAGAGATGTGATCCTTGGGTTTTTAGACCTGGCATGTTAAATATTTCTAAAGTAGACCAAGTTTAAGTACTTAATGAACGGACATCCTGTATACTAGCACGAAATTTTTGGACAAGACTTATCTCCTCGGCTTCAGAAAGTATATATCGAGCAATGCAGCATTTCTTGTGGAAGGATTAATTTTCAAACACGGTTCGTTTCAAGATAACTTTTTACCATCCCAAAACTTTTCCATAAAAAGAGTTCGTATAGAATAGAATTTTCGGGTTTAGAGTCCACGAAATTATGAAAAGTGTGTGCATAACCATGAGTGACCGACCTGTCCTTAAATACTGACGCAGCTCTCGACTTATGCCTTAAAGTTACCTTAAACTATCGGCATCTTTTGAAGTTATCACCAACCCTGTATGGCCCGAGAGGATACGGGTGACCTTACAGCCACTAATATTTTTCTGAACTGTAAGATGTGGTTGTAATAAAGTTATGCTACACGTGTACCCATGTCTTCTAACTTGTTATGTGTGTATGTACAGTCTCGTTCAAGATTCTTCAAACACTGCTGAAGACAGCTGGCAACTCAAGACCGTTTGTTTACTATAGTACGTAGTAAAAATTATGAATAAATGTAAAAGTGATTGGTGATTGGCTACTTAGTTCCCTGTTGCTTAATTTAATGGTTGGGCTTTGTTGTTTCGTATCATATTATACTACGTACTATAGTAAACAAACAGCCTGAGTTGCCAGCTATCTCCAGCAGTGTTCGAAGAATCTTGAACGAGACTGTACATAAGTTATGTTTCTTATCATTAGGCTTTGTTTTGTTTGGGGTTATATTATAGTAATTTTCTTTGTAACCTTCACTTACTAGAATAATGGAGAGGTTCCTGAGGCAGGAAAGTCTGGATGCTACGCCGAACTCTCCCACCGCTTCAAAGGAGTGGCGCCACTGGTTCTGGACCTTCAACACGTTCCTCACCTCCATTTCTGCTCTCGAGCCTTAATTGCTAGTCACTCTCTGCAACTTCGTCTCCTCATCTGTGTACGAATACAGAGCCGACTGTGTCTCGTACGACGCTGCCATCCAGGTTCTGCAAGACTTGTACGTAAAGCCGATGGAAGAAGTATTCGCCCGTCATCTACTAGCTACCAGGAGGCAACACTCGGACGAGAGTTTGGACGAATATTTACAGGAACTTCGTCAGCTCAGCAAGGACTGCAACTTCAAAGCTGTCACAGCAGAGGCGAACAGAGACTAGTAGATCTTCAACGCTTTTATCAACGGTCTACTATCTTCTTTGATCAGACAGCGTCTCTTAGAAAACAAGACTTTATTTGGCTACTGCGTTCGACCTGGCTCGGGCGCTCGATCTGGCTCAAAGAAACTCCGAGTCCTATCTTCGGTCTCAGGCTCCCATGAATGCTGCCGCTGTTACTTCACCTGAGAAAATCGACAGCGATGACTCTTCCTTCTTAGCTGCCACTCAACAACCAAAGTGTTATTTCTGTGGTGGAGTACGGCATAACCGACCTCAGTGTCCTGCACGTGATTCAACTTGCTACAAATGCAACAAGAAAGGCCATTTTGCGAAAATATGCAGATCATCTCGTTACTCACCTGCTACTTCATCTTCCACTTGTGCGGTCTTACACTCTCCTACTTTGGCTGCAGTATCTGCGACTTCCCCTGGCTGTCTCGCTCGATCTACCATATATGTGCTTGTTAATGACGTTACAGCTACAGTCCTCGTTGATACCGGGAGCTCAAAATCGTTAGTATCAAACCGCTATATCCAGCAGAAGTCTCTGAAGTGTCATGCAGGGTCAGGTCACTTGTCTATGGGCTCGTCTTCCCTATTGTCGCCAGTACTAGGTCACTGTACTGTAGACATTACCCTCAAGGGGAAAGTCTATCCAGATATTCAACTGACTATTCTTCCCAACCTATGCAGTGACGTTATTCTTGGTCAAGATTTCATGAGCCTACATAGTGGTGTTACTATTGATTTCGGTGTGCCTAAGGGACACCTCATCATCGGAGATAATACAGCTGCTTGTAGCCTAACATCTGCTTTGGTCGATCCACCATCTCTCTTCTCTAATCTGACCTCCCCTGTAAACCTGTTGTGACGAAGTCAAGACGATTTGGTCAGGCGGACAGGGTTTTCATCCAAGGTGAAGTCGATAAGATGCTGTTGGAAGAAATAATCGAACCCAGGACTTCATCGTGGAGGGCGCAAGTCCTCATCAGTATTAATGAGCGGCACAAAATGCGACTTGCTGTCGACTACAGCGAAACCATCAACAGGTATACCCAGCTGCATGCTTATCCCTTGCCCCGGATAGACGACTTGGTGACTAACCTATCTCCTTACAAGATATTCAGCACTCTCGACCTAAAGAGTGCGTACCATTATATCCCTATACGGGATACGGACAAGCCAATAACTGCCTTTGAGACGGACATAAACTGTACCAGTTCCGTAGGGTCCCATTAGGAGTGACGAACGGAGTGGCTTGTTTCCAACGAACCATCGATGAACTCATACGTAGAAACGAACTGCTCGGTACTTTCGCGTACATTGATAACATCACCGTCGCCGGTTCGTCTCAACAGGAGCACGATGAAAATCTGTCCAGATTTCTTGAGGTAGCAAAGAAGTAAAAATTAACCTACAATGAAGACAAATCGGTCTTCTCAGCAACGTCGATTGATTTGCTGAGCTACACCATATCGCATGGCACTCTCAAGCCAGTCGCCGATCACTTGAGTCCTCTGAAGGAATTGCCACTTCAGAATGACTCACCTGCTCTAAGACGCGTGATAGGACTCTTTTCATACTCCTCTCAGTGGATCTCGCACTTTTCCGTCAAGGCTCAGACATTCTCTCTCCAAGGGGAAGCAGTCTTCACCTTCGAAAATCTTAAAAAGGAAATAGCAAGTGCGATAATCAGCTCGATTGACGAGACGATTCAATTCGTAATAGAAACAGACGCTTCCGATTCTTCCATCGCTGCCTCCCTCAACCAAGCCGGTAGACCAGTTTCATTCTTCTCTAGAACACTCTCAGGCAGTGAGTGCAGACACTCTTCTGTCGAAAAATAGGCCTACGCTATCGTTGAGGAGGTAAAGAAATGGAAACATTTCCTTTCTGGCAGACACTTTACTCTCATCACCGATCAGCGATTTGTGTTCTTCATGTTTCACTCCAAGAAGCTGGGAAAAATCAAGAACGACAAGATCCAACGATGGCGAGTAGGACTAACCTGCTTCGACTACGACATTCGGCCAATTTTTAAACACTCGGGTTACTTATTAGTATCCCGAAAGCGCCCTCCGAGCCGTAATTCATTTTTTTAAACCAAATATCGTCGGGTTACCATTTAGTAGTCCGACAATATTATTGGAAAGTTCGGGATAAGTCCTCGGGTGTGGGTAGGCACCCGAAAGACTTATCCCGAATGTTCAAACTAGTTATATAAGAATAGAAAAAATCTCTGAAATACAATTTATGTGAATTAGGATGAGATAATAAAGAAAACAAATATTCAAATGTCTTAATAACCGGTTCCGACGGAAATGTATCTATTTCTAAGAGACTGCCGTGTACCTCCGTGATGTTTTACCTTCAACTCCGAAGATTTTTCGTCTCCCCATCGCCCTTCTCCAATTTTATCAAGCATTGCATTCTTACAATTATCCTCTTATAGCTTCAAGTATGTTAAGTAACGCACTTTTGTTTGTGATAGATAGATGTAATGCCATTTCCAATTCGCCAATATATTATATAGGAAAGATACAAGATGAGCCAAATGTACCAGGTAAATGCTGAGGTAATAGTTTACAAAAAGTGTCATCTATGACCCACACTGATAATTACCATGTAAAAAATTTCTCCTGCTTTATTTCACTGTTTGGGTTGTTTTTCCGGTTAAGTTTAGGTACTATCAATGTTACGAAAAATATTGTTTTAGATGAAATGTTCGAACTCAGGGTTAGAAAAAAGTGCCCAAACTGATTAATGATGTTATCAATCACTCGATTTAAATCGTGTCAGTCCTATCTTACATCACTGGAACAATAAGCAAAAGTTAAATATACTATGGACAAATTTCTTAAGGAAATTTTCTGCAATAGCTATGCAATAAGCTTGTAAGCTATTAATAAAAGTAATTTACTTAATATACAATAGTAACCACAATATATAGATAATAGATATTAGTTTTTGTTTTATTGTTTTAGGCTGGCATTATAGAATTATGATATGCAGAGCTAGCTGATGTTGAGGCTACCAAGGATTGTTATTAGAGACCAACAAAATCCTTTTGCTTATCTGTCTGAGGAGGAGTTCATCAAGAGGTATAGGCTGTCCAAGGAATGCACCATGAACTTCTTGAACGAGTTGACCCACAATGCCAAGAGTTCAAGATGGACGAGGCAAGAAATTCCGGTGTTACTATAGTGTGCACTCTACAAGATAATTGAGTTAAGTTAGATTAGGTCAGGTTGGGTTAGGTTGTTAGGTAAAGTTTGGTTAGGTTAGGTTAGACTACATATATCTTTGTAGACCGAAACTCTAAATCTTGTATTTTAGTCTTTGTTTAGAAGTGTATTGGGTATTTATTCAATGTTATGCAGTGATGCAAAAAAAGGGGGGGGGAGGGCATCACCACTATACAGTACTCAGCACCCATGAAAACCCCTAAACCCACCTCCTGTGTACAATAATACCACCAGGCCAGAATTACAGTGCAGTAATATCTTCGTTACCCAGAATTCGTCAACACGTACTTAGAATTGAAATTGGCTCAGAGTGTTTCAAGGAAATTTTCAACATTCCGGGTCTGTGAACGAGTTTTCAAAGGTGAAAAACGGATTAATTGTTTTTTTTTTAAATTCCGAAAAATTTCTTAAACAATTTGATTCTAGGCCTTGGAGCAAATTCCAAGGTTAAATATCGGGCACATTTTCTGGATTGTTTTTATGAAAACTTCCTGAAACTCCAAGTTTTTTCCTGGGTCTCCGAGAATGAAAAAATGTTTAAACTCGGAAACTTTTATATGTAACCGGAAAAATTCTAGTGATGTGTTATCTGGAATTCTCTCCTCCCAGGAAGAGCTCTGCACCAGTTATTCCGGCTAAAGGGATATCACCTGTATGTTGAACTTTATAGAAGGTGATTCTCTGAAGAACTTAAAATATAATACAGTAATATATGTCATCATAGGAGCCCTGTTGTTTACCATAATTAGTATAAGCAATGTTAGACAAAACAGTTAATAAAAAAAATTCTATCCTACAGGATGCAGTATTCCACACACCTGCATCTTCTATCTGCATTGAGATACTTTAGCAGTGGCAGCTTCCAAATTAGTATGGCAGACTGCTTGAAGATTTCGGTCTCATCAGTTGCAAGTTTGTCAGATGCTTATGGCAAAAGATTACATCCACTTTCCAGAATCAGGCAACATACAAAACCTTGTAGATAAATTTCATTCCATTACACGGATGTCTCATATTCTTATTAGAAGCCCTGGAGGGAACACAGCTGAGCTGAACTACATCGATGTAGAAAGGCGTGTAATTGATACATAATCTTTTATTTGTATGCTGTAGTTTGTTTGAAACTAGAGCAAGCGTAAGGGCAAATGGAAGAATAATTGGTTTGGTAAAAAAATTCTTTTAGATAATAGATTATAGTGTGAAGGTTATTTTTCAATCAAATTTTTGGCTTTAAATAACACATTTCATTTCCTCCAAACATTATCACAGTACAACTTGAATCAGTATTTCATTTCAAACAAAATTAAAAAAGGATTGCACTGGCATGATTAAAGAAAAATATATCACAGTACAGTGCAGTGCAGTACAGTACAGTACATGTAAAATTATATAATTCAAACAGTCTAGTATTTTGCTTGAAATAATAAATGTACACATTTTTAAATGCTTCAAAGTACTATACTGTACAGAAATAGTGTGCAAGTGTCAGAGAAATCCATAAACAATTTTAGTTCCTCTAAATAAGAACAAGCAGTAAAACCAAATTTATCACAGTACCTGTACAGTGCTGTATATAAATTAATAATAATCATACTTAAGTTTGAAATTGCAAATACAGATATAGCAATTATCATTTTTGTAATTAAAGTACAAAAGAAATGTGAAATAAAAGAATTATTAAAATTCCCAAATAAGTATGAGTATATAATAGACAGTATCACAGTATATTGTATAAGAAATTCTAGCAAAAAATATGTAGAATCTATTTACGTTCACATGAAATAAAAGAACAAAAAATCATAAATGTTTGAACATAAAAAAATATGATTTCACATCTCCATTAAGTGCAAAAAACAGTAAACAGAGATTATAAAACAACAAATAAAATTCTCCAATATGTATGAGTGTACAATACACAGTATCGCAGTACTGTTTATTGTATCTGACGTTATATCACAAATTAAGTTGAAAGAATCTTTTTTTCTTCACTAAAGAACGAAAAAAAATCATAAATGTTGGAACATGAAAAAATATTTCATATTCTCCATTAATTGCAAAGAAAAAATATTAAACAGAGAGAGAGAGAGAAATTAAATCAGCAGTTTATACATTATCAATTATGACACTGATGGCAAAGTCTTCATAATTTAACTAGATTGTCCACAGCCAGAGGTGGAATTATGGCTGCACTCTTGACATATGCCACTGATCAACAACTCTAATGCTTGCTCTAAATACATTACGCACAGATTGGGCTGATAATGTATTGTACTGTACATACTAGCGAAGGCCTTTAAAGCCACCAATATAGCACCATTCAGTTCTTGTGTACTGTCCTCAATAATGGCATTGAAGCATTCATTCCTCTTGTTCACTTGCATCCCTTTCTTCCCCTCATGACTGGATGTTGATGTTACTGGTGGTGGCACGGGTGATACCTGATGTTGGATCAGTTGATCCAAGTGTTCCTGTTGGTGTAGACGCTGGCATAGTTGGTGGTGGTGGTGGTGACTGCCTTCTCCCTTAAAGACGAACTTATATCTCCACAACTCATGTTTCTGCTTCAATTTTGGAGCGCAGAACAACCTGGTTTGTTTACATTTATCTTGGATAAGGCGTACCAACCCTCTCGAGCTGCGGCGTTCGTGTTACGAAATAGTAACTCGGTTTTCGCGATTGATATTCGAGTTTGACGAATCAATTTGACTGACCCAACATTCGGGATTGCTCTTCGGGCTTGCTACCCCGAGTAATTAAAGGCCCGTCCACACGATCTAGCAGTGTCCGGCGGGCACGCGCTAAATGCCCGTTATCGGGCAAAATTGGCGGGCAAACCAGCGGAGTGCCCATGCCCGTTGTTGAGCGAAATCATGGTCGGCCTGCCTGGTGGTTTGCTGCCAGATATGGAGCGACGACTCTGAGTACTGCAAATGTGATACGTATATGTTCCCTGCTCGATCCAGATGTCCAGTGTATAACCAAATATGCTTATGGAATGTACATCATTGGCGTGACAATAAACGGGAGATTGTTTATGTATTATGTAATGAGGACATTCGTGTGTGTTCTTCGTTCCTGCCACTCTCCTCACTCTAGTCCCATAGCTTCCTGTCTATGCATATCATAATTCTAACAAATCTCACCTGTAAGTAATCTTCCTTGAGTATTTCATACATGGCTTGACAAGTTGCAGGTATTATGCGACAAAAACTTTGTTTGATATCCTCGTTCTATACTGAAGTGACGTGTAGGTGCACCCAGTTGAAACATATAGGAGCGTTGCCTCTAGACGAGCCTCTACAGATATACTCTCCCTCATATTGGTATCCTGTTTTTTTTTTTTTTTTATATATATGGTTCCACTTTCGCTAGGTGTTGGGTCCATTCTCATGTAATTGTTGAAGTCTTGCTCATGTCCATCTTGCAGTTCACGTAAAATCGTGTCATGACTTCCTAATACTTTTCTTCGACCTTACCACTCTTAGCACCATTCCCTTTCCTGCATTTGGTTCTTTCTTTTTGCACATAGCAGCAATTATTATAGTACACAACGCTATGCTCTTCGCTTTAACTGTCCGGCGATTATTCCTGCGACACACGATGGTGGTCGTACCGCACCCGCCACTGCCGACCACCTACTAGCTACCGGCGCCCGACTATGACTGCCGCCAACCACCCCCCCCCCCCCCCCGGGTACAACAACACACAGGCTTTGCCGGGTAAACGGGCAAAGCCCGCCGGGCACTGCTCGATCGTGTGGACAGGGCTTAAGAAAATGGCTGATTGTCTATTGGCCAGGGACTGAAAACTCAACTGCTGATGCTCTATCGAGATCCTTCTGTTCGGATACCAACCACAACAATCTGTCAGATCTCCATCAGCAGCTATGTCATCCAGGAGTCACAAGGATGGCTCACTTCATCCGCAACTTACTCTATTCTGTATATGACGTCAAGAAGGTATGTGCCGAGTGCTCTACTTGAGCCAAGCATAAACCTCAGTTTTACAAATTCGATGGTTAAACGGTTGAACATCGATTTCAAGGGTCCTTTGCCGTCGACTTCCCGATATCGATACCTACTAACCGTGGATGTCGAGCATTCACGATTCCCCTTCGCGTTTGCATGCGAAGACATAACAGCGGCAACAGTCATCAAGTGTCTGCGTCAGTTATTCGCTATATTCGGCATGCCTGCTTATGTCCGCTCGGATTAAGGCACCTCCTTCATGAGCCGAGAGATTCCCTCACTAGTTATGGTGTGTCTACCAGCCGGACCACCCCATACAACCCTAGAGGAAGTGGTCAGTGCGAGCGCTTCAACTGAATAATATGGAAAACCATTACATTCGCTCTTAGGTCCAAGAACATGGCAGAAACTAATTGGGAATCTATGTTACCTGACGCACATCATTCTATTCGTTCTTTATTATGTACTGCCACCAACAAAACGCCTCATGAAAAACTGTTCAACTTCCAACGCCAATCAGCCCGTGGTAGTTCGATGCCAACCTGGCTCTACTCTCATGAACCAGTCTTGCTACGAAGACATGTCAGGAACAGTAAGTACGACCCCCTGGTTGATGAGGTTGAGCTTCTGGGAGCCAACCCACAGTACGCCCACGTTCGGTTCCCTGGTGGACGACAGTCTACCGTGTCACTCCGAGATCTGGCCCCTGCTGGACAAGCTGTTCCAGATACTGCAGATCCAGAACCGACTGAGTTATCTTAGGCATCTACATCGGTGCTCTTTGAACCTACACCCGGCATGCCAGTGGCTAAATCTCCGGTCAGGGACGACCCTTCAAGTGATGCTCCTCTGCATGAAGTTGTTTCGACAGATTCGCCCGCGCTTCCTCGTCGATCGGGTCGTTAAGTTGGGAGCCTGATTTTTACGGTTGTCCTGATGTCTAATTCAGTAAAATGGGTTGAATGTAATAAAGTTATGCTGTATTTTTCCACTTGAACCCATGTCTTCTACCTTGTTAAGTGTGGATGTACTACAACTATCTGTCCAGTTGAGGGTCGATATGCTCCGAAATTTTACTTGTGACAGCCCTCATATATCAAAATTTATCGTCCATGGTCTCATTATTTCCCATAAAGTATGCACAGATAGTTGTTTTGGCAAGTGTACATATTATATGTTTCTTATCATTGTGTTTTGTTTTGTTTGGGGTTATATTACAGTAATTTTCATTGTTCCCTTCACTTACTAGAATATTTATTTTGTTCTCTTCCAGATGCCATACTACCCTTGGTCAGTTATATAAATAATAATACCTAGAAAAAGGTAGACTCGTCTTCTTTTACCACAGTGGTCAATAGTTGTCCTGTAAAAAAAAATGGGGGGGGGGGGGGTGAATTTCCTGTGATGTGCAGACTTAACTTGTAACTTAAACTATATAATAAGGACATTTATTTAAAGTTCTCACAAAGTAACCGTAATCACAATGGGCCGAGGTTCAGTGACAAAGATAAATGTGCCGAAGTCAGCGTAAGTCGAGATTAAGGAATACGAGACGGTCATCCTGGAAGGTCGAGATTAATCTTGCGGAAACTTTGGAGACGAGAGATGAACATTTAGTCAGGAATAAAAGGAAAACCCTTACCAAAGACAACTACACATCTAGCCAAAACTTCTGCAGTGTTGTATTGTAATCTAAAAACACATGGGCAATCATTTTGCAGATTCCAATTAATACAAATATGTACTCTACTATGCTCTTCACGAGAAAGAAATCCCGTTTATTACTTTTTTTTCAATAGACAATAAATAACTGGTAGAGTTTCTGCAATTATTTTGCTGCTAATAAAAATGTGGTAGACTGCAGTGGACGTTATGAAAGGGAAAAAAATATGTAGCTGACTTTGCATAATTCCTTAACTTTTAAAAACATTTTGCCGATTAGGTGCAATTCTGTAATGTTATCTTAACAAAAACAGGTTTACTTTGCTGTGATATGTATAGTCTGAACTGATTGTTTTACTATTTTTTTTTTTACACAAAAGATTGAAATAGTGTCATCTCAGCACACAGTTCGAAAATCAAGTAACCCGGAAGATTATTTCGCCAGAACTTTTCTTGGCAAAGACGACCTTGTTGAGGGGACCTCCTGCATTCCGTGGCAGGAACACTAAATGATAAAAAAAACTGTCGCTCTGGAACGAAAACCTTTTTGGTCTGGACAACAAAGATTTTGCTATTGGTGTAAAAACATATGCTCCAGACTAAATCAAGTGTGCTGATTCTGAATCTAAACTCAGAATTTTCCCAGCACGTCAGGATTTTAAGTTATACATATGATCAAATTACACTGAGCAGCCTAGCATTAACCCAGCATAATTGGATTAAGAGCGATTTTCACGGTTTTAAATGTAATGTATACCTTTTAAGAATGAATATAGATTGAAATTTATTTCATGCTAATAAGATCTATCTCTTCAGGGCATTACCTAATATTTCTTCTGTATATTTTCAGGTTAGGCCTATGTTACCACTGACATCATGAATAGGCAAGGCTGTGTGAATCACCCTGATAACTTTTGCTGTACCTGTGGAAAATACACTCCGTGACCAGCGCAAGAAACTTGCCAACAGAGTGAAAACTGTTTACAAGTATTATTTTGGATGTAAAGTTGGAGACCACGACAAGAGCTGGGCACCTCATGTTTGCTGCACCGTGTGTAATTCGGGGTTTACGCAGTGGCAAAAGAAAGGGAATGCATTTTGCTGTGCCAATGGTACGGCGTGAGCCAAGGAATCATCACACCGACTGCTACTTTTGTATGACAAATATTGCTGGTTTCTCAAAGAATAACAAGTAAAAAATTGTATAACCAAAATGTAAGTCTGCTCTGAAGCCATTTCCCCAGGACATTGATTCGCCTGTGTCAGTTCCCCCAGCAGCTGCTGCAGTTGAAAGCGATAACTCTGATGACGAGTGTGATGATGCGGATATGGATCAACTGTATGAACCTGAATGAGGAAAAGAAGCCACAATTTCTAAATCAATCAAGAGTTGAACGACCTGCCATTGTCAATGGAGAAGGCAGAAGTGTTGGGCTCCAGACTAGAGTAATGGAACCTCCTACAGATTAGTACCAAAATTTCTCACTTCCGTGATCGGCTCACAAACTTAGCTGCCTTTCATTTTTTTTTATAGAAAATGAGGTTTGTTTCTGTACTCATGTTAATGGCCTCATGCACGAGCTACGAAACAAACAAGTGCCTGAAGAATTAGTAGAGCGGATAATTGAAAAATCGTGCAAATGGTGATACAAGCATGAAATTTGGAGCGATCATACCCTAGGGGCTATTTGTCAAATCTGCCTGATTGGTCATCTAGAAATGCAAGATGGCAGCCATTTTTCAATATGGCTGCCAAATTGACCTTCGAAAGATATTTCTTTTTTTTTTTTTTAGAAATTGACGTAGTTGGTCAATCTAAATGATATTAGTGTCGATATGTATGTTTACAAGCATGCTCAGATGATTTTTTCTATTTCTGATATTCTCAGATATACATTTGTTTTATTTACGATTGGTTTTATGTACTGCTTTTATGTTTTTTCCAACTAGATGAGGGTAGCATGCAGAGGGTCTCTGCATGTGTGGGAGTGATTGTCGGGCACTACCAGGGCACACTGGTGACATCACTGCTGTGCAACCCAGCATGGGGTTCAGTGTCAGCTAAGAAAAAGCATGTCATACTAGGGTGTGTCATACGGAGGCGAATTTTTTTTTTTTGAGTTTGAAAAATCGGCCCATGGTATTAATGATGTAGTTCTATGTGCAGAATCATGTGATATCTTCAGATTTGAAAAGTTTTCATTTTTTGCTAGGTAAATTTTAACTTGAAATCTTATGAAAATTCAGTATTCCCACCCTTTTACCAACACCACTAAATAGCTTATTTAAAGTAAAGTAAATGTATCAGGTTAATTTATTAGGATGAAAATGATCCAGAATAGTGAAACGAGTGATCTTGACACATTTATTAAATTTAATATTCCTTTAGAAAACAAAATCATCAAATACAAAAACCGGTTTTACTACTACGACCCGGTGTTGCTGCACACCATAGAGAACATGTCTTTCTTGCTTCTGTTTCTACTCATCACCTCCCTGCTGACCACCTGAGCTCGGATGTAGCCTTCCCTCCTCTCCTGGCTGTACACGTGACTGCTGGCCTCGCTCACTTGCTGTACACGACGCTCTATACTCTGGGTGTGCGAGGGCCAGGCAGGGACATGCATGGGGTTGTCCAGGAAAGCTCTGACTTGAACATTGGTGAGGCTGCAGGTAAGAGGGGGCTCACTGCCAGCCTGGATGTTATCCAGATCTATGAGATCAGTGAGGGTCTTGGCACCTAGATTGACTTCAGGAGTCTTCCTGACCCTGAAGGAATCGTCACCAACTGATTCGTCATGCCCAGATCCTCTCATAAGTCTCATATCCAAGATCTTTTTGACTGCCACTCTTCTCTCCTCCTCATCCTTACTGCAGAGCATTGTCTGCAGAACTGCCTCGGGATGAGCATACCAGGAAGATCTCCTCACAGTCTGCTCCACAATCTGAACAACCTTCCTTGGCTGACTCCTCAGGAGCTCAAGCTGGAAGAGAACATGCCTCGGACCTTCGGAGAACGATGACTTGACCTTGGTGTTGAACCAATTTGGCAAGTAGACACTCACGATGAATTGGACAATAAGTCTCAGGTTGTGAAGCTGGTTCCCTTTCAGTTTATGATGAGCGACCCAAATTCTGCAGAACCTGAGAGCCGTTGTGAGCCACCTAGAATGTGAGACTGGACCTATCTGCAGGTAAGCAAGTCTATCAGGCATGACCCCAGTTTTGATGGCACTGCAAATCATGTAACCATAGTACTGGTCAGTACTCAGGTCGTCAATGACAGTATGTGCAAGCTCAACGAGTGGAGGGCCAACTGTGATTTTTTCAAAGCTCGGATTTATTTCTAACTCAGTGGCAGAGTCC
Organism: Homarus gammarus; assembly: GCA_958450375.1. Lineage (NCBI taxonomy): Eukaryota > Metazoa > Arthropoda > Malacostraca > Decapoda > Nephropidae > Homarus > Homarus gammarus. The sequence goes on from CAUDMG010002235.1 coordinate 744,290, forward strand.
AGCATCTTGCCAAGAGGACCAGACCATCTGTTGTTTGAAAGAGTCTTGCCATCCAGCTCCTGGATCAGATGTCTGAGTGGCAACTCGTTGGTGTGGAGGTCACAAACAATCCAGACCAGCTTCCTCCCAATCTTCCGCTCTATCCACTGTATGACCCCCCCTTGCCACCCTGTGTTCGTGTTGGTGCTGTCCCCTCCAATGGCCTGCAGGGTCTGGTCTACGTTCCTCTCTCTGAGCCAGTTCACAATGTTATCTGCCACTATCTCAGCTGGTTTCCTGATGTCATCTTTCTCTGGAGTGAAAAGCCACAAATACTTCCCTCCTGGTTCACTGCAGCAGGAGTAGTGTTCCTCCTTCACCATGGCAGGGAACAACTTGTCAGATTCTCCAACTTTCATGAACACTTTAGTGTCATCCCTTCTCCCATCAAAGAACAAACAATTGATTCCATTTTCTCTTATCCCCTTATCAAACTCCTCTTCTATGTTACTGACAAGTTTCTCCTGAGCTCTCCTTACTTTGTTATGATCTATCACCAGGTGAACATCATCAGGTGTTATCAAACCACCGTCAATCCAGGCAGCTGTTGCTATCTCTGCAGTTTCTCTGAGACCAGTGTGGTGTCGCATGCTGGCCAGAGCTATGCTCGGGATATCTTTCCTATTTCGAATGTTATGCCTGGAAGGTTTGGGATCATTATTTTCTGGGTTAGGGACAAAGTCACCATTCTCTTGGTCAGCACTCGGATCAGCCATGGGGAAGTCATTAAACTCTGAATCAGCTTGACTCCAATCATCGGCCATTTTTACCTCACCCTGGGCCTTCTCAAGTCTCTTTTCCTCGGCAACTCTTCTCCTCTTCTGTCTCTCAGTGGCAGCCTCCTGTCTCTTGGACTCCGTAATATCTTGGCTAGAAATCATGAGAGCCCCTATACTGCCAGTCTTCTCTCTCTGTGCTTTGACAAATGCCAGTTCGATCACAGGAATCTTCAGTTCACGCTTGCAAATACAGGAGATGTGGGCCTCGGATTTACAGTCACGATCGCATCCAAACTCAGGACAGAGAACAATTGGGCACTTGCAAGTAATTATGTCAAATAACTGGTCCAGTTGCTTGGCAAAGCTGTCCTTAACTGCAAGTTTTCCTCTCCCAAGAGAGATATCTCTTGCCTTTTCCCAACTGGCTAGCAGTCTCTCACTAATCTTCTTCTGACTTGTTATGACTGGAGGCTTGAACTGAGCGTTAGCCAGAGTGTACTGTGCCAAGACAGCTTTGGTCATATCACTGGCAATGTCTTTGTTTGTGTAAGTTCTTTGGTTCTTTTCACTGATTTGCCTGATTAAAACACCGTATCTCTCAATGTAGGCAACTCCGACTTCAGGAGCTCTCTCCCAGACCCAAGATAGTGACTGAGATGGCTGGATTTTTGGTTCCTCGTCCTGACACAAGCAGCCATCGCAAATATTATCAACTTATAAATGCATCAGAATCTGAAACAGAAAAAAATATTGTTAGTTGGGTTGTTAAAGAATGAAGTCAGAAAGCAATGTTCACTATTTAATTGTAATGCACTAATGCAGCTGTACGTTAGATTTTCGATAAATTTCACGCTAAAATTTACCTAGCAAAAGGTTGCAAAATATTGAAACTGAAATTATTTTCTGTTTATATACACTAAAATCTACCAAAAAAGTGATGGGCCATTAGTTTTAGCTGATCTTCCCTCCTATGAGACACCCTATTGGTACACACCATGACAGGTAAAGAGCAATTCCAGTCATTCTTAGCGGGACTAAAGGAAAAAGGTAAATGTCTGTTCTACCATCTAATCAAGAAAAACAGATCCTCCTCCTTCAAACATGACCACGTTGTTAGCAGTTCCAAAGAGAATGTACTGAAAGATGACCGTCAGCTGTTCTCGAGACTCTTCATCTCCAGTCAGAACAGACAGTATGACTTGGAAGAATTCTTCAAGCATGAGAACCAGTCGGCTCCTGCCTCCTTCAGTGACAATGGCAAGCTTCATACATGTAAGAAGTCACAGCTGGCTGAAATTCTTCAAGCACAAGTGAATGTTACAGAGAGAACCACAGGGAGATGCTATCATTATAGATGGCTGAGCACTGCCCTGCCTCCACGAACCTCAATGACTTTTGATGCCTATGCCAGAGAAGATATGCTGCCCAAAGTGGAATTCTATGGTGCCAAATACAATAGGGTGGTTGTAGTGTTTGATGTGTAGAAAAATTCAAGTCTGAAGCCAGGTCGAAACGAGGACAGGGTATGAGGAGAAGAGTTACAGGAACCAGTAAGACTCCCAAAAACTGAAGAAGCTTTCTACGATATGACAAAAACAAGACAGGGCAGGACTATTCCATTTTCTCGCGGAGAAAATATGTGAAGCACAGACGACAAGCACGGTGGTTGTGACAAAGGGAGAAGATGCCATTAGCAACACAGAAGTCCCTAGAAGCTATGGCTCCACGCTGTCATGAGGAAGCACAAACACGAATATTTGTGCATGCTAGGGATGCAGTAATGGAAGGTAGCAAGTCCCTCATCATCAAAGCCAATGACACTGACGTGGTCGTCATGGCAGTATCTGTACTGCCATCACTACAGGAGCTTGGTCTTGATAACATGTGGATTGCCTTTGGCCAAGGAGCCTGTGATGAAGTTTCAGAAACATTCACTAAACTCAGCCAATATCCAACAACAGTTGCTGATGACTTGCAGAAGCTGGAAAGATGTTGTCCTCATGTGCGACAGATCTAGTGCAGCCACTGGTGTAGATGAGGCAAGACAATACCTTTTCCAGCAAGCAGAGACCATATGACTCCATTCCACCAACCCAGGCAGCCCTCAAGGAACATGCAAAGCGGGCTGCCTACCAGGCTGGTATCGTCTGGGGCCAGGCAACAATCTCCAATCCAGAAACCAGCAGTCCTGTCAACTGGGGATGGACACAAAATGGAGAGGCATGGCATATAAGTTGGACGACTCTTCCTCCGATTGCGACATGCTGTCAGGAGCTGACCAAATGTTCCTGTAAGAAAGACTGCAACCAGAGATGTAAATGCTTTCGCTCTGGACTTTCCTGCACAGCACTTTCCAGCTGCATTTGTGAACAGCAGTAAATGCACAAAGATGTACTGTCAGGAGAAGTCACAGGAACCAGTGCTAACAGGGTTTTTTTTTTTTTTTTTTTTTTTTTTTTATTAAGTTCTTTTTGGTTATATTTTTTCTAAGTGCTATTTTGTGGATAAAAATGTTAATGGACTTGAAACTAAAAAAAACCATCTGAACATGCTTGAAAACATACACATCGACACCAAGATCACTCAGAATGACCAACTACATCATTTCTGTAAGAAAAATCAATTTTTGAAGGCCAATATGGCGGCCATCTTGAAAAATGGCCGCCATCTTAGATTTTCAAATGGCCAATCAGGCAGACTTGACTTGTAACCATTAGAGAATTACCATGCCAAATTTGGTGCTTGTATCATTATTTGTAGGACTTCTTGAAATTTTCATTTAGCTGCCCCACTAAATGGAGGCTTTTAGACTCCAGCAAACTGAGCCTCAAAGCGGTGTTGTTACACAAAGGGAACAAAAAACCTTCTGTTCCCGTAGCTCATGTTGTCGGCATGGAGACTTAAAAGAGTCGATGGAAATCCATCTAAAAGCGATTAATCGGCTTATGTGGAACATTTGTGGAGATCTAAAGGTATTTCTCTCCCAAGGCTGCAGCTGGGGTACACAAAACACATGTGCTTCTTGTGCCTGAAAAGACATGCACACAGTTGGCAGGTACAATTTGCAGCATAACCCATTGGTAAACCCTCAGAAAGTCTACCTTCCACCTCTTCATATCAAACTCGGCCTCATGAAAAACTTTTTGAAAGGCAATGGATCATGACGGTAATGGCTTCCAGCATCTCGAGAAGTTTGACGCAGGGAAAGCTGATGCTAAACTCAAAGCAAGTTAAAAAATAAGCTGAACTCACTTGAGTTTGCAGCGTGGGAAGCATTTGTGTTGGTTGTGCAGAACATTCTTTGGAACCATAGTTGAACAGTAAATAGAATGTGGACAATATGCTAGAGGTCCATCAGCAAATGGGCTGTAGTAGAACTTATAAATGCACTTGCATTCTCTTCCGATGGAAACTTGGTATCAAAGCCGGTTCAACCCAAAGAGGATTGACGATTACTGCCGGTTCCTACAACGGGCGACCATTTCCACACAAACGCAAGTGTCTCTTAACACTTAAGCCCCGTCCACACGATCGAGCAGTGCCCGGCGGGCTTTGCCCGTTCACCGGGCAAAGCCGATGTGCTGTTGTACACACAGGGGTGGTTGGCGGCAGTCATAGTCGGGCGGCAGTCATAGTCGGGCGCCGGTAGCTAGTAGATGGTCGGCAGTGGCGGATGCGGTACGATCACCATGGTGTGTCGCAGGAATAATCACAGGACAGTTAAAGCAAAGAACATAGCGCTGTGTACTATAATTGCGATGTGCAAAAAGAAGAACCAAATGCAGAAAAGGGAATGGTGCAAAGAGTGGTTTGGTCGAAGAAAAGTATTGGGAAGTCATGCCACGATTTTAGGTGAACTGCAAGATGGACATGAGCAAGACTTCACCAATCACATGAGAATGGACCCAACACCTTTTACAAACTTCTAGCGACAGTGGGACCAAATATAAAAAAAAAAAAAAAAAAACCAGGATACCAATACGAGGGAGAGTATATCTGCAGAGGCTCGTCTAGAGCATTGCTCATATATCTTTGAACTAGGTGCACCTGCACGTCACTTTAGTATAGAACGAGGATATTAAAACAAAGTTTGTCTGGCATAATACCTGAAACTTGTCAAGCCATGTATGAAGTACTCAAGGAAGATTACTTGCAGGCGAGATTTGTAGTACATAAAAATTCATTGAATAACTTTAGAATTATGATATGCATAGACAGGAATCTATGGGATTAGAGTGAGGAGAGCGGCAGGAACGAACAACAACACACACACACACACACACACACACGAATGACCTCATTACATAATACATCTCCCGTTTATTGTCACTCCAATAATGTACATTGCTTAAGCATATTTGGTTATACACTGGGCATCTGGACCGAGCCGGGAGCATATACGTATCACATTTTTAGTAATTAAAGTCGTCGCTCCATATCCGGCAGCAAACCACCAGGCAGGCGGACCATGATTTCGCTCAACGACGGGCACAGGCACTCCGTTGGTTTGCCCGCCAATTTTGCCCGATAACGGGCATTTAGGGCGTGCCAGCCGGACACTGCTCGATCGTGTGGACGGGCCTTTACAAGAGGTGCTTACGTCGAATATATATAAATTAGTTAAGCATGTTCGAAGATTTGGGTTAGTTCTTTCTGTAATTTCTATGTTCTGGAATTGTATCCTAGCATTATAAACGTGCAGACCAATCCTTGTTATCCAAGCATGTTTAAGTATTAATAAGCACCATTAGATTTACATTGTGGTAGCGTACAATCAATGCGTTTAATATAGCATAGCAGGCATCATTAATACAGAACTTTAAAACAGGACGTGATGGCCGATTTTCTACTTCAGTTTTGAACTCAAGAACACCTGCATTTCTCTTAGTAGACAAAAAGCTTACCCATGTGATTTGCCTACCTATAATTAATAGCACGCTTCGACCCTCAAATTTCAATCTGATCTTTTTCAGGTGACTAGCGCGATCATTCCCACCAAAGAATAATCTCATTAGTGCCTTAAAACTTAATTAAAGTTCGACACTATACCTTTACGGAAAATTACATTAGCTTCATTTCATCAATATATTTATCGCCGGTCTACTTCCATACTTAAAAAGAGGTCCCTGAAACAAACGAAAGTTGCTGCTCAAAATTCATTTTAATTGCCCTAGATCTATAAAAAAAAATTGTCCTAGGACAGGGTCATTCATTAAGTGTAAATAAGAAAGCCAGAGAATGTAGTATATGCCTCATTGCCAGGGTGCTCGTAGATAATTCCCTGCTCTAGCTGCAGGGAGACCCTGTCCCCTCGTTCCAAATTCAAGACCGCCGAGTTAGAACCGTGCTCGTAGTCACTCGACTTGCCGTAAGCAGTCACCTGGTACCTGTCATTCAGGTTCAAAGCCATTCTGAAAATTAAAAAATCTCGCTTTAATGAAATTCTCGATCATCCAAAAGGTTAGAGCTGCTAGTTAATTTCAACAACGGTTAAATTTTAAATGGCGTGAACATTGGACAAATGTTCCCCTAGTTTAAGAGTCCAAAAATAAATCCAAAATGTTTAAAAAACAAATCGACTAAGACTTACGTAAAATCACTGTTAAAAGCGCTAACAGCGTGGAAGATGAAGAAATAGAAGCCATCGTAAGGAGCCACGAACTCGTTGTTGCGAGTGTCCCAACCCTCGCCTCCGTTTGTCAAGACATCCTGTACAAAACATACATTAAGTAGACTAATCTTGTGGCACTGCTACACCAAAATTAGCCATTTGTTATGAACAAAACATCTTTCCTTTACCTCAAAGGTATGAACCGGACTATTACTACCAATAGATAACATGAAGTTCAGATGAATCCGGTAAATCGGATTACTTTTCATACGAGTTTTTACAGCCAAACCCAGCAAATTTTAAGAATGTACAACAGCAAAAATATTTCTACAGTAAAACCTTTTGATGCGCTTTAAAAATCAGACTAGTCCCTTGCTTGAAGAAATCTGGGAAAGTACGAACAAAAATAACAGTCTAGTCTAACTACCAGCGTTGTCCAAATACAACGGTCCACGTTAAAAACCAGCAATTGGGTAAATGTAAACCAAATATGAAGACCTTCCTACAAACCCCAGGGGTACACCATAGCTCCACTTGGTGCTTTAGAGCAATATTACTTCGTAAAATGTTAAGTTTAAGTGTACTATAGAGATAGCAGTTTCGTTAAACTCAGTAGACCACAAAAGCGTGAAGGCTCGAAGTGGCCAGTGGGGTCGCAGTACTATACTACCACCTTCAATTTCCCAACAACAAAGTGAAGTTACCCATGTACACTTGGTTGGAATGGGTCTATAAATAACCTTTAATATCTCTACATCGAGGGGTTAAGATACAACACTCACCTCGAATTCGACGCGAGTACCTGGCCCAGAGTCCGTCCTCGCCTTCCTTACGCTGAACGCTACACTGAGGAAATACATTTTTTCGTTAAAACCGGTTTGTGTATTCTGTAATCACAAATACCCTCCCACCACACACGATCTACTATAAAAGCGGAGGGGGGGGGGGGGGAGGGGTGTGAATTATAGTAGCGTTTAGTAGTAAAACTATAAAACTGATTAGGTGTCCTAAAATTTCCCATCCCCTCAGAAGCAAAAGATTTTATGTATTGCAGAGAAGTCAGTTTTGTTCGATTTACTCAACACTATACATAGGCACCGGAATGGAGCTTTTCATTTGCGTTACCTGGAGAGAACATATCTGCAAAAACACAAAAATACGTAAAATTACCAGCTTTAAAAACCTAGAACACAAAATAACCTATAGTAGACTGTTCCTGCACCATGGAAGACAACACGCCTTCCCTTACCAGTCTTATCTTAGGAGCCAGTCGCCAAATTAAACTTTGTGCCAAGACATGCTAACATTTATCCTCATTCTCAAAAATCACTGCATTAAGACCACACACTACTGAAGAATTTAATACAAGAATGAGCAAGCTCATCAAAATATAATGAAAGTCCACTGACAGATTAATGCATTGAGAAGGAAGCCAACAGTTAAACAAGTCACGATTATCCTATTTTTTTTTAAACATCTTTTATTAAACCACATCTCAGCTGCTCTTCGGCTCTTGACGAAGGTACAAAGAATGGTTACTAGAATTTTTTTTTTACCCTTTTGTTAAAAATACTTTAGGACTATCCACCTTAACAAGGCCATTGTTCCATCCTCAATTCGTGGGGCATTTTAATATTAAACCTAATATTTGTCCAGAACTAGTTATAAACCTTTCGGAATACATTTAGCAAGAGACTTCCCAGTAATATACGTAAATAAAAAAAATGCCCCAACACGAACCAGGCGGTTAAGCAGGTCCAGTAGTTGCTCGTGTATCTCCCACTACAACCCAGATGTTCACTGTGGTGCTCTGAAAACACCACCTTTAGAATCCAAGGATAATTTTCTTCAACATTATAATTATTCTCTGGACTTATTTTACATGTAGTATACCCTCGCCCTCTACCAATAAAGAGAAAGTTACCTTGGATATGTAGGTTCTGGTGGACGACGGAGCCCTGGTGCAGGACGGGGCCTGAATACATCAAGATCTTCCTCCTCGGCAGCCTCATCTTGTGCCCTAACACACAGGGCAGCCAAGACGATCACCAGCAGGACACTTCCCCTATTGTGCATCTGCCAGATAGTACAGTAGTTCCGTATTAATCCATAGCACAAGAAAATCTCGCCTACCGTTAAAAAGTTATGTAATAGTACCTACTTAAAACTCAATTTGAATTTGTTATCCCGGTCAACAATACCACACATGTACTTTTAGGAACGAGATCTGGTTTGCCAGCGAGAGATCAAAACCGGTTAATTTCGATTAAGGACAAAAGAAACCGATATAAAATATCGTTAATTTCGATTACGGATAATAGATGGAAATTATAAAAACTATGACAAGTTCAGCGTTTCCTTTGCACTTCATATAGTTATTTCTTAGTGTAAAAGGGAAATGTGGTCAACAAGATTAAATTAAAACCTATCCTACGAAGGCGAGGTTTTATAAGCTCCATCATTGTGGGAAAAGTTACGGTGGGGCGACCGCGTTACCAGTCATGACCAACCCAAGTACAAAAACTATGGTTGCTAAACAAACCACCACCTTATTTCTTTTACACATTTTAAAGGAAAATTTACGAAGTTTAGCTTTAATAAAAAAAGGGAAAGAAACCAAGCACAAATAAACTTGGTAATTTCAAACCGTTCCTAGAACGGTTTGTCCTTCGAGCAGACTACGGATCTTCCAATTATATTAAGGACAGAACACGAACCTAGACTACTATAAGTGTCAGGCAGTAACTTTCGTAGTCGAGTTTCAAAACGTTAGGAACTCTCCGGGATTTTCGTACAAACTACTGTATAGAGCAGTTCCACGATGGGGCAAGATAAATTTAAGTTTAACTGGATAGTTCATTACATTTTGGTCCAATGAAACAAACCATTATTGAATTAACTAATTTTAGCAGAAATCGACCAGTGTGTGGCGTTACTCGCGTCTATTCCTGTAAATCACAGCACTGTTATTAGTTCTATTCGCGGGGGAACGTGGAAAATTTAATGGCTGCTACATATTTTTATAGGGGTTTCCTTTCTCCCGGTCGATTATTATGCCTATTTACGAAAATACAGTAAAATCTAATGCAAAGTTATCCAGGAATATTTTTCGATACGAATTAATATGTTCCACTTCAATTACCATTTATGTGGTTTCATTGAAAACGGTGAGCCTCCGTGACCGTGCTGGGTTACGGACCTCAACTGGTTAAACATATACTGTACAGGGAGATAGGGTCAAGCAGCACCCAACAGATTTAAATCTGGGGCTTCTCATAATACTTTCATGTCCGTTAGGCAAGAGCCGGCAATATGGATACGAAATATTACTTACCCTGTACCGGATTGCCGGGTACTGCTAATCAACACATTATGGGGCGCTTCCCCAGGCAAGTTTATAAATCTTTGGGTTTACTAGTTTGCCCCTTTTCCGCCTGGTTGGAATATGACATCAGTGTCTTCCTCCAGTTGCATTTAAAGAAACGCTCCGTTAACTACAGTAAGCCATTGTATCGTTCGATTTAATTTATTTAGAAAATAAACATGCTCATACCAGATGGAAAACAACATTCACGAAACGTTTATCTCTTCCATACTTCACTTCTAAAGAATTCGGACCTACACCAGTAACGGGATTGAGCAAAACGAATTACAGTATCAAACTTGCCTAACCAAACGTTCGTTTAATTTGGATTTTAAACAGCAAAACGCTTCGATTAGGTTTGGTTGGTTTGATTTACCTGCTATCAATGGTTCAGGACGAAAGTCTACTCGAAAGATCCTTGCGAGCGTTTATTTAAACAAGCTAACCACACAACTAAATCGTACTACAGTAAATCTTCAAGATATAGCATTTCTGAAGTTATTTCACACCCTTTAACTACGATATTTAAGACTACGCAATAGAATACGAGTAGTTACCTTATTAAGAATGTGGGGTCGATAACAAAAAAATGTTTCATCTGACAGTATTGAAAGAAAAGGAGTCATTACTATCGTCGAGGATCGATACAGTTTGTTCCAACAAAACACGGAAGTGTTAAAAGGAAAATGCATTTTAATATTTGCAGAACAAGAACTTGTTCAATAAAAACACATCTAACTGCCCCCATCTAAAACCAGGTCGTGAGAAGGTAACCGCTTAATGGATTTTACAGTATAGAGATAATAAGAAATAATTTAACAGACGTATATAACATATTCCCCCAAACACATGTAATCCAACAAAAAAAAGCGAGAAAATGCACTTACCTTGACAGATGGAAGAGAATTCAGCAACGTCGATTATATACAACAAAGTATTCGTTGCAACTGATCTGATTTTTCTAGGCAGTCTTCGTCGACAACTTGCATGAGAATGAGACGGCCAAGTAATATGAATACAATAGTAATCTTAGGAGATGCGTTAGTAGTTCCCAGCGCCATCTATTGAACTGCGAAGCTATTAGCGGGTGAAAGAGAAAACGCAGGTAAACTACTGCAGGTGTTCCTAACACTCTTCCAAGTGATTATTACCCTCCAGAATTGATCTCTCCAAGGTGTGTGTGTGTGTGTGTGTCCTCGAATGTGTTCATCCATGCAATGTGTGTGGTGTGTGTTGGGGGGGAAGAGGGGGCATCCTACAAGTCAAGTTTCCCTCCAAGTGTGTCTCTCGGGTGTGTCACTCACAAGTGTCTCTTCCAGCTGCCTGTCTCCCAGGTGTATCTCTCACATGTTTTGGTCTTCCAGTTGAATCTCCAAAGAGTGTGTTTACCAGCTTTGTCTTCCCAGGTGTACATCTCACAATTTTTAGTCTCCAAGCTGAGTGTTAAGTAGCTGTGTCTTCTAGGTGTACCTCCAATGTGTGTGTACCCTCAGTGTTTTGTTACCCAGGTCTTTGTTGCTCCATATGTTTATCTCCCAGTAATAACAACCGCTTCTGCTGTCGAGTTATATTCCCTGTGTCCTTTTTTATCCGTTTAATATTCAATATTTTACACTTCTAACCTCACATACATACTGAGCAATAAAATAAAAGTCCACGTGCTAAAAATTTATCCAAAGACTTGAACATCATTTTCATATTTTTCGTGATAATAGTAATTGCTATTTTCAAATTTAACTCCTGTGTCCCTTCCTGATGAATTTACTGTATACACTAATATACAGAACCGTTGATATAATGATATTTCTCTAATTGTATAGTATCTTAATATATTTTTTTTTAATAAATAACTAAAGAAATTATATAAAATCACACCAGTCAAAACACTGAAATCCCTCTATCGGAGAAAATAAAATGGGGGGAAACTAATAGACTAGTTTTTTTCTGTGTTTCGTCTTTTCCTAAGGGAGGAATTTGCTGTTTTATTTATTTGTATTATTTTTTAGAGACTTCTGCCATTGCTCAACCTCCAACGGACTAACTTAATTCTCTCTCAAGTTTAAAATTCAGCCACAAGTTCCAACACTGGTGTACTGTACTGCCAAACCAATAAGTGTCGATATTCCAGGGTCCGATGGTATACAAAACGAGCTAAAACCTCCGACACGCTCATGCATCGGTTAGGTTATGTTGGGTTGGTCTTCGCCGGATGTTTCATACTCTTTCGAACGCCAGGGGTCTCGATACTTGTTTTGATTGGCTTAACATCAAGTTTGTTTTCGTTTCAGCTCTACAAATTGGAAATGAACCCCTCGAACCATAATCTGAAGGGTGGGGCTGAGGGAGGCAAGATATACTATACATGACGAGCTGCCATTTGCCACACTCAGCATTACAATGGCTTGACTATACATGTGTGCATATTGTCACTAAACATCGAAATTTAGCAAACGTGTAGACAAGAAAACTGTAGGAAAATATTTGAGTACTGATGCATCTTTTACCAGACATCATACGAAACATTTTGAAATTCGGCCATTGATAAAGCTACTAAATATGTAAGTGGTTATACATATGAATGGTAGTAAGCAAAAGGTTCATAAAAAAGACAAAGTAAGTTATAAATATACATCTCATATCTTATACAGTACTTTTCCATTAAGTTCAATACGACTCCCAAAGCCTGACCAAAACGGTAAAAAAAAAAAGTTACTATCCAGATTACTCGTCAGGTCTGGCAGCATCTCTACATTGCTGGACTTTTTCAGGTAAATTTAATAGCAGTTGGATGGTCCTTTCATGACCATGGGAACTTTTTGAGCCGATTGGGGGGGGGGGGGGGTGACTTCAAAGTGTGTGTGTGAATGTGTGTGAAAAGTCGTCGAGGATATTCTGTTCATAGTGTTTACTTGTTTTTGTTTTGTTTTTTTCTTCTGTGGTATTTCATGGAGAAATGTGGCAAAAAATGTCAGGCAGGAAGACAAAAATCAATGTATATCAGAAAAATAAATCATGAAGACTATTCCACGGATTTTCTTCTTTCATATCATCTGGAAATTTCGATAAAAACAATATGAGTTTATATTATGTTTTTTTTTTTTTTTTACGAGGATTAGACCACCCGGGCACAGGTCACTGACCCACACCAGGGCCTGGGGGATGAAAATACTATAATAATAATAATAATAATAATAATCACGACATTAACAGCCCTATTCCAAGTTGTATGTAAAAGTTGTATGTACAGTATGTACAACTTAAGTTTATAAACCGATAATTATTATTACTGTTAACGCTCATAGGAGCGTTATTGGTTTGTGCAGGATAATAAGACCCTTGTCGTTGACCTGATGAGTATAATTCGGTCAAAACCTGTTAAAGAACAATTCACATATAACAAATGCTGGTATATCAGGACACACAGTTTGAATAGTACAATCAATATACAGTACATAACCTATTAACCTCTTAAATATAACTCACATGTTACAACTGCTGATACATCAGGACACAGTTTGTATAATATGATCAATATACAATACATAAATACACTTATTAAAGTTATTTAAAGTTCTTAGAGGATTTTATAGTTCACAATCACACTCACGTTTTGGGGTCTAGGGCTTGACCAACGAGAACAAATATAATATCCTCCTGGTAGCTGTTGTCTCTACAGTAGAAGGCGATAGACTGTCCCTCCGACAGTCACACAGCTGCAACCAGCGTGGCCGACGCCCCCATTTAACACCTCAGCAAAGTTCGTTGTCAACACTCTGTCTCTCCTCTCATCCTCTATCTCTCTTGTCTAGTTTATCTTACTGTGGCTATCCCTCTCTTTATCTCTCTCTTCTAGTTTATCTTACTTTGACGGTAACACTCCCCCTGTCGGGCTTCGCATGAAATCACGGCATATTATTAGATTCACTCCCCGACCCCTTCCAACAGGCAGAGTCTCGTCGCTGGGCGTATTAACACTGATTCCTTTGTCTTCACTTTAACACTTCGCACCAGGCCATCTTTCCTCGGTAGAGACTCCAGCACTCTCCCTAGCATCCACTGACTCCTGGGGAGGGGTTGTCCAGAGATGATCACAATATCCCCAGCGTAGAGTGGAACAAACCTGGTCCCATGTCGACGGTTACTTTAGGAAGGCATTAATTAACCATTTTATTTACGATGGAAAACAATGCAAGTCTACGGACTTAGCGCACCCTCATTCGCTGTACGCTGACAGCCCACGATTGCAGTTATCGTAAGGCTCCCTCCTCCTCCCCCCACTTTTTTTCTTAGCCTACTTTTTTTTTAATGTTGTTTCGATTAGTAAAGGAAGGAAGATGAGTAAATATAAGAATCAAGAAGGGGAAACAGAAAATAGTTAGAGATAACAGGTGGGGGGAGCTGAGTTTCATCATGCGTCTGGATGCGCAGTTTCAATGTTACCAGACGACCTTACAACTACAGTGTATACTTATTCCTGTGGGTGGAAAAGGAGAAGAGATAAAAAGATAATAACAGGAATGCATGGAGAAGATGGCTACAATAGACACAGGGTGAATATAGACAGTGAAACAGACAGGAGGTTGACAAAAATAGACAGATTCATACATGCACAAATAGACAATATGTCAACTAACATAACAGACAGACAGCTGACTGACTGGGTCACATTAGACAAACAGGCAGACACACGCAAACAATGGATAAGACAGACAGATTTGACGACACAAAGAGTACAGACGGGCTTACATTCAAACACCACGCAGACGAACAGACAGTTGGGATGGCAATAGACAGGACGGATAGACTTGAGACAGATTAGAACGCATTTATAAACAAGAATAACACCAAATTGACCATAGCTGCGTCAGTGAAGGTAGAAGATCTTACATCCACCAGCGTAAATAATAAGACTCATTGAAAACTAACACCCTCGCGCGGAAAGAACATTGATGCTCGATCAGTCATGTGAAATGTGCCTAAAACTCACTAACGTACATGATGACTATGATGACTTAACACAGGTGATGACTTAAGCAAATTGTGACTAATCTTACCAGAATCAAGGTCACTTCTCTTCATAATATAATTTATCTCGGAATGATCGTTGTATGTATATTATATATGTTGTATGTATACTATGTACAGTATGTACCCTACTTATATACATTACTTCTCTAGTCAGTAGCGAATGGCAATGCCCGTTTCATGTCACCACACGCTTAGATAATGTGCCTGGCGACATCTGGAAGCTGCTAATGTACCACTTACCACATGTCGCCTGAGAGGTCAGAGAGGGGTCAGTTGACCCATATAGGAGTGTAGGGACTACCTGTGCTTGTAAGCGCACCCTAGTATATTTCCGTTGAATAGAACCTACAGAACTGTACAGGTGTTTATGTTCCCTCCTGTAGTTAGAACTAAGTACACCGAACATCTCCATGGCGCAGTGAGCATCAAGTGATCGATTAAGTGGAAATAAGTGCGTTCGTGTAAAATCAAGACCGGAAGACCTCCTCCGTCAACGCCGTCATCCATCGCCATTATCTCCCACAAAATTTCCTTTAAATTACCAACGAGTTTTGAGCAGTGTGCAGTGACAGCAAGTCCCTGTGAAGTGCTAAATGCCCCTCGTGTGTGTAGTGCTAAAGTGTGTGTCCTTGGTTTAAAGGATTCCCTAAGGTGGAATGCTGATATAGGGCATTTGTGAGGAGTGGTGCATCAGCGCGTCCGTCCCCGGCTGTCTCGAGGGTAACTGATCCTCCTAACGCCCGCCGCCCCCGCCCCCCCGCCCGCGCCTACACACACCAACTCACGCACGAACACACCGACTGCAGTCATTTCTTCATATATGTTTTTTTTATATATATATATATATATATATATATATATATATATATATATATATATATATATATATATATATATACATAAATATATATATATACAAGTTACTTATCTGTGTATTCAATTAATTTTGTTGTCTCAGATCTGGTTGATACGACGGGCTGACCAGTCAACACTGATTTGAGATACAATATACAGATAAAGTAATTATGCCCCGGGCCTCACGCAGGGGTGTCCCTAGAGCCTGGATGAATCAGACGGATGACAGCTCTACAGAGATGGATGACCAGTCAGTGCGCGATGCCCTTCCCTCTCCCAACACATCTCCCAGCCACATCCCTCGACCCTCAGCCTAGTCTTCAGAGATAATCGCTCTGATGAAGCATATGAGGGAGGAAAGGCGTGAGGACGACGCGAGAAGACGTGCTGAGGACGAAGAGAGGAGACAAGTCGAATCAAACAGATACCACCAAAGGAGATTGGAAGATAACGAACGGTTTGCAGCTTTCATATCAAGCCTCACTGTGAATCAAGCCCTTGCCCTTCCACTGCCCCGGTACCGACTGGCTCAGATACCTCGTCAACGCCTTCTGCCAAAGCGGTTGTCCAACCCCCACCCACCTTGAAGCCTGATGAGACTTTCCAGACTTTTCGTGAGTGGCTGCGACGGTGGACTGATTATGCTACAATGGTGGATCTCCAGAGCTTGCCACAGCTTAAACAACTCATTCAGCTACGTATGTGCCTGTCTTTGGGAACGCAGCATGTGTTGGAACATACGTTGCAGGTGCCCCCGACGTCTTTGTTGTCTGTAGAGGAGGTACTGGATGTTCTAGAACGGCACATCAAAGGTCAGCGGAATAAAGCTCTACGCAGGAGGGAAGTGTTTAGCTGTAGACAAATGGAGGGCGAGACTTTTGACGATTTCTATGTACGACTCAAAAGAGCCTCGGAAGTGATAGACAAATGTCCCGGTAATCACCAGCAGTGCAAGGAGACCCAGTTGAAGCAAGTGATCCTAATGGGTGTTAAGGACGAGGAGCTTGTCCAACGCCTCACCTCCCTCGACTCTTCCTCCTCTCTTAAGGATGTATTGACAGTATTTCGCTCCTATGAGGGTGCCAGGTGTGCTACCTCTGCCATCCGAGCTCCCCCTACAGCCGTACGGGCTATGTCCCAATACAAGAAAGACAAGAAGTCTACCCCAACGCCTACGCCCACCACGCCCACGCTCGGCTCCCTTTGCAACAGCTGTGGTAGACAGCACGGAACACAGGTGTGCCCAGCTGCTGAGTCGTTTTTTTTTTTTTTTTTTTTTTTTTTTTTAAGGGTATTAGCCCACCCGGGCACAGGTCACTGACCCACATCGGAGCCCGGGGGCGAAAATGTAATAATAATAATAGTAATTCACACAAAATAAAATCATATAATAAAAAGTAAAATAAAATATTAATGGTAATAATAATAATAACACTGTGTTAATAATAATAATAATAAATACAAAGAAATACAAGACTGAAAAAAAAAATCAATGGTGAGAAACGCTGTATGTACGAGTATGTTGTGTTGTCATGTAAGAGAAACAATTGAGACCCTACAATTGTGTGTAAATGAGGCAGAAAGACAGCTCAGCAATCTGGGACTTGGTCACAATTTTCGTGATGCCATATGGCAGCAGGGTCTACCATTAAACAACACATTACTCTTCCAATACCTTCCCAAGCGGTAGTACCTCCCTGTTTGGTAGCTGCCTACTACCTACTACCTACTACCTGCGACAGTTGTGACGGCAAGGGCCACTGGTCACTTACAGTAAGGTGCCCAGTCAAACGGGTCCAGTGCAATGTGTGTGGCCGTCTGGGCCACTACGACAAGTGTTGCCCGACAAACAAACCCAAGGGACAGCGTCGGCGGAAGCAGCAGCGCCCTTCCACCAGTGAGGGCCGCCCACAGCCGCCAAATCAGAGTCACGAAAACCCTGGACAAAGCCCGACCCATATTAGGAGGATGTACTCCTCCTCGCGTCCCAGGACCAAAGTTCCCCAGCACGTCAGCGTCATCGTGACCTACGGCAGTGTGTCATCCTGTCTACGAGATGCTGCCTGACACTGGCGCTGAGGCTACGGTCATCGGTCCCCAGCATTTGCAATGCTTGGGGGTCTCTCCAAGTGACCTAGGACCGCCTCCCAAGGACCTTCGCGTCACAGCAGATGGTTCACAGATGGCCCCAGCCCTAGGTTCACTCTATGCACATGTCACCTTTGGCAACAGGTCGTGTCAAGCCTAGATTGACGTGCATAATGGTGTCCCGACCCCTTTGCTGTCCTACATCCATTGCCAAGAGTTGGCCATCATCTCCCAGGACTTCCCAACACCGATTTTCGAGGTAAAATTCGCCAAAAGGGTGCACGAAGGGAGCAGCAACTACCCTGCTGCCGCCCTACCCTACCTCTGGCCAGTGACACCTTTCCTTCGGTAGTTGTCCCTGCTGCTTCACGTCCCCACGCCTTGGCTCGCCTCCACGACAGTCACCGTGGAGCCGAGGCCACCAAACGGCGTGCAAGACAGACTGTGTTCCGGCCTGGCATCGATCCCGACATCTCCAATGCTGTCCAGGCGTGTAAGTCCCGCCAAGTACTACAACCCAGCCAGCAGCACGAACCCTTCATGAGTGAGGACAACCCCACCCGCTCCTTTGAGTCTTTGTCGGCCGACTTTTTCTGTGTGTCAGGAGAGTCCTTCCTGGTTATCGCCGACCGTGTCTCTGGTTGGCCGGTTGTCATCAAGTGCGGTAATGATACGACATCTGCCGCCACCATCAGCAAGTTCCGCCACTACTTCCGTTACGTGGGCGCTCCTGTGCGCCTGCGAACCGACAGAGGGCCCCAGTTCACAAGCCGGGACTTTGCTGTGTTCCTCGACCGATGGGGAGTCCGGCATGTGTTGTCACCGCCCCATTACCCGCAGTCCAACGGCCACGCTGAGGCTGCTGTCAAATCCCTGAAGCACCTCATCCTCAAAGTGGCCCCTTCGGGGAATATTGACTACAAGGCCTTCGACCTGGGTCTCCTTGAGCTCCGAAACACACCCAATTACACCGGACGCTCCCCTGCCCAGGTCTTGTATGGACGCCCCCTCCGTTCTTGTGTCCCTGCTCACCCTCAATCCTTCTCCAAGGAGTGGCAGGCCAAGACAGAGGATTGTGATCGCCGAGCCGCCGAACGTATTCAAGACGTCGTCGCCCGCCACAACGACCACGCCCATCCCCTCCCCAGGTTGAGTGTCGGCACCCAAGTCCGTGTCCAGGACCCGACCTCCCTACGTTGGGACAAAGTGGGCGTAGTCATGGGTCTCGGTAGGTCACGGGACTACCATGTGCGGTTACCCAGCGGTCGGGTGTGGTGGAGGTACCGCCGTTTCCTGCGCCCCATAACTCATTCGGCTTTCCCCGCCACCAGTGCTAAGTCCCATATACCCCCCCCCCCCCAGTGATTAAGCCCCTCGACGCTCAGAACGGATCCACAGGAAAAGGTCCGCCCAAGACTTTGCTATGAGCGTATGGGGGGGGGAGGTGTATGTATATTATGTACGTTGTATGTATACTATGTATGTACCCTACTTATATACATTACTTCTCTACTCAGTAGCGAGTGGCAATGCCCCTGTTTCATGTCACCACACGCTTAGATAATGTGCCTGGCGACATCTGGAAGCTGCTAATGTACAACTTACCACATGTCGCCTGAGAGGTCAGTTGATCCATATAGGAGAGTAGGGACTACCTGTGCTTGTAGGCGCACCCTTGTATATTTCCGTTGAACAGAACCTACAGAACTCTACAGGTGTTTATGTTCGCTCCTGTAGTTAGAAATAAGTACCCCGAACATCTCCAATCATCGGTGATTCATAATTTTTTTTTATGATTTTAACCTCTCCTTATGGCGAATATTTCTTTAACTAATTATTCTAACCTATATTCTATTCCTTCTTATAGTATATTAGATACTGTAAGTATCACGACCACGACCATGATTATAAAAACCACGACCATGATTATAACAACCACGACCGTGATTATAATAACCACGACCATGATTATAACAACCACGACCATGATTATAACAACCAGGACCATGATTATAATAACCATGACCATGATTATAACAACCACGACCATGATTATAACAACCACGACCATGATTAAAACAACCACGACTATGATTATAACAACCACAATCATGATTATAACAACCACGACTATGATTATAACAAGCACGACCATGAATATAACAACCACGACCATGATTATAACAATCATGACTATGATTATAACAACCACGACCATGATTATAACAACCACGACCATGATTATAACAACCACGACCATGATTATAACAACCGCGACTATGATTATAACAACCACGACCATGATTATAACAACCACGTCCATGATTATGACAACCACGACTATGATTATAACAACCACGACCATGATTATAACAACCACGAATATGATTATAACAACCACGACCATGATTATAACAACCACGACCATGATTATAACAACCACGACTATGATTATAACAACCGCGACCATGATTATAACAACCACGATTATGATTATAACAAGCACGACCATGAATATAACAAGAACGACCATGAATATGATCACGACTATGATTATAACAACCACGACTATAATTATAACAACCACGACCATGAATATAACAAAAACGACCATGATTATAAGGCCCAAATGCAAGATCAGCCGTGGTGTTCACCATGCCATGGTATCCCGGCGGTGGTAATACAATGGAGTGAAAATTTGGTGATTATTCAAGATGGGCCATGGTGGTACCCGACTGTCGTTTGTTGTTACTACGTCATCGTAGTGTAGTCAGGTGTACCACCTGCCGGAAGACTTGGGGGTTGGTATGCTTGCACCCTGAAAACGTTGTCAGTGGCACGAAACATTTGCTCTTGCTACACGATTTACGAGCATAAAAAACTTGAATCCCAAGCTAAGGTGCACCTCATTTTCCTATTTTCTTGGATTATAAACCAATTCTGGGAATGAAATACGATCATTTACAGTGAATATAGGTAAATAAAGCCTGTGACAACCATGAAAACGTAGGAATTGAGTGTAATATCTGTTCCTTTCTTCCTTATCCTTATTAAATCTAACAATATAGTTATAAGTTTTTCATGAACTTGGGGTTGGGTGAGTGTAATAAAGAGAACTATGGCCTGTTCTATGGATGAAGTCAGTAGAATATACCGAAGTACATTATTAGGTATTATAATTTTGTTATGACAGTGATGAACTCACTGTACAGATGAATTGGGATATAATCTTGAAAAAATATCTCCATAACTGTTAGTTTTCTATCAAACAGGAAATTATCTTATACCAAAATTTTGACTTTCATTTTATACAAGGCCAGTTATCTACAAGATATGAAAACTTGAGATAATGTTTCCTCCTTTTCTCCACCTGATTATAGTAATGCAATAAATACTCTTTCAAAAAAAACAAGACATGAACACTTTCCCAATGTCAGGAGTAAAAATGTATACAATATGTTAAGACATGGACTAAACCAGAAGTCGGAGAAAAGTCTCTGCAGTTTAAAAAGTCTTTTATTTAGAAAAATATTGCATGTAAATACTGTATATGGATCCTCACCAGAGAGCCTTCATATAGTTAGTGTGCAGACATTTGTTTACAAGGCATATACTCAACTATTATGGAAATGAAGACATGTTAGGTTAGAAAAGGTTCATCTTGTGAGCAAATGTCATGGAACCCATATACAGTAGGTATTGTCATGAAATTCTTCCAACTAATCAGACTAATAATGTTAAACCTAGAACAAGATGATAATTAAATGGTTTAAAAATATCCTCAATACAGTCTGCAAAGTTAATTGCAAATCATTCCTGCATTTTTTAATGTTTAATATAAACTGTAATAATAATAAGGATAAGAATACAATGATAATGCTTATTTCAGAATATAGCCCTTATTGAAAGCAGGATATGCTATAATATATGGGTGATCAAGAGTAGAGTATTTTAAAAGAAAAATCATCCACAAATTTCACAAGTAAATTAATACGTAATATCCACGTATGTATGCTGAGTGTAAAATAAAAATAAAATAATATTAATTAAGGCATACAGTACGTTATGATTTCTCCAAGGTATATGTTCAGAAAATTCCAGAAACTGCATTTTTTCTGGTCTATGAGTAATTTGGGGATTTTACGGAAAGTCTCCAAATTTTTCTGTTCCGAGTCTGGGAACCAGTTCCGAGGTTAGGTTAGAAAGCAAATTCCAAAATCTTCCCTGGAACCGGAAAAAATTTCCCATCAATCAAATGATACCAAGATTTATTTCTTCAGTATTGGTGAAAGGTGAATTGTCAGCTGTATCTCTACCTGTAAGTTAAAATAAAGTCATTAATATTGTGTTAGTTATATTTGCGAATTATGAAACACCTATATTTATGAGGGTTAATATGTATAAGTTTCCAACATCTAAATATTGAGGGTAATTTTGTCTGTTAAAAAAAAAAATAAAAAATTCCAAAGGAAACTCAGATTTGTTTGGTTTGATATGCAACACATACTAAAAAAAATATTGTTTTTTTCTAATGTACTGAAGTGTATATTGTTATGGTGATCCCAAAACTTTGATACCTTTTTTGGAGAAATTCATAGAACAAAAATTATAACCCTTTTAAAATTTTAATGATCTATATAAGAATGTTAACCTAACCTACCTAACTTAACCTAACTGGAAACTGACGTAACTATCATAAAATAAAGTATACTGTCTTTCATATTTTAAAGGCTGGATAAAGGACAAATTCACTTAGGTTAATTTCTGGTTACAGTTAAGTAGTCAAGTCTGACATATTTCTGTTGTCATCATTAGAATGTACGTATATCACATTTATTGAAGATTCATAATTTCATTATCTTTGAATATCCAAGAATTGTAATATAAAAACAATTAACGGTAAAGGGAGTCATACCTGTGATTACTTTCTACAATTATTACATCTAGCTATAATTGAGTGGAGCATCAAGGTGAGTTAGGTAAGATGCAAGGAGTTTAGAGCTGAAAATGTATTACAGTCTCTCCTCGACTTACGACGGTATTCCATCCCGATGACCAGGTCGTAATACCTGAAATATTGTTATTAAATATTATCATCAATGACTTCTTTTGGTATTAAACAATACAATTTGGTGCTAATTTTTTCCTCTTACATAAAGTAGCTATAGTGTATAGAGTGAAACATCTATCATGAAGTGATTGTCATTTGAACTTTACGGAGTCTGAATTTGTTAAAAAAAACAAGACTAATGTTTTTGATCTACTCGTAATCAATTTGGTAAAAAATAAATGTTTAGGTCATCCACCTACTTGGCATTTGAAAAAACATAATTTCAATGTCACCTAACCTAACCTAACCCAACTTAACTAATCTAACGTAACCTAACTTAACTGGTAAAAATCGGTCAACTTAAAATCATTAAATTCGCTGGATGGCCAAAAAGATAATAATATCATCAATTCTATTTACTTAGAAGGATTTATTCATTTTTGTTGAAATCATGGACAATTGGACATACTGTCAATGGCAAAGTTAATTAATATCACCACTCCAACTGTTGTCCCAAACAAGTCGTAAAGTAGTTCTTTCTTGTAATACATTGAGTCACTAAGGGAATAAAACATGAATTTAGATCACTGAATTTATCTTATTAGTAGCAAATTGTGGTTAAACTGATACACAAATGAAACACGCCTGGGAAGTACCTAGCACTAGTTACCTGGCATATTTGGACTTATTAAAATATGAAATCAAGGCTAATAAGTAATTACACTAAGGAAATAATTATTTTGGTAGTGCTGGACGGTTATTAATTGCGTTCATTACGAAAATTGGGTCGATATTAATTCTGATAAAGGACGTCCATCGACCATTACGGATGGACCAGTTTGGATTCACCTGGCATTGGTTACCCGGCATATTTGGACTTATTAAAGTGTGAAATTTATGCTACAAAGTATTTATACTAAGGAAATAATTATTTTGGTAGTGCTGGACTGTTATTAATTGCGCTCATTACGAAAATTGGGTCGATATTAATTCTGATAAAGGACGTCATTCACCATCCCAGAGGAAGCTGTTCTCACCACTCTTCAAATAGACCATTTACGACCTTTTTTTAGTTTAATTTGATTTCAATACATTTCTACACATAAATTAGTTGTATTAGTTATCTTAAAGGCTTACCTTTTATGATGGTTAGGCGAATATAGAGGATATAAACGGCGATAGACAAGTAGAGGCTGGCGGCATTTTTCATACACAAACACGGACCGCTTTTAAAAAGAACAATACAAGTCTGCATGTGCTGTTCTATATGGAGTATATTGTATAACAAATATTATTCCTTTGCAGATTTATACATTTTATGCATCCAAATCAATTTTCTTTCTTTTGGTTTCAAAAATAGTTCCCTCGTAGTGATCATCGGACGGGGGGGGGGGGGGGTGGTGGTACGTGTACCACGAAATTTCCCCATGTTCCAATAACGAATCGTACATATTTTTCTTTTTTTTTAGCCAAAAACGCTTCTTGCATAACAACCATGGGAGTACTACAGCATGGTATACACCACGGCTGATCTTGCATATGGGCCTAAGAACCACGACCTTCTGGAAAACAATGTCGTTGTACGCTGTCAGCCGGACGGCGGTTGCGCGCTACCCAAGCATGCTACCCAAGCACGAGTGTTCGAACTTTCACGCCTCAGTAAACTGCTGATCACTTGTCCCTGCTATACTTCAAGAGGTATCGTTATCGGGTTCACTAATACGAAAGTGCTCGACATTACGCAATATCCACAATAAATCGTCTGGGTGCCATCGTGCCTTGATCAGACAACTTATCTCCAGAAGATACATTAAGTTATTACTTGTAGTGTAATATTATCCGCCACTATATAGTTGTCTAAAGTTGTTCGTAAAGATATGAGGGAATACATTCTCATTCCCACTGCACTCTAGATCAGCCTTAGTACATACAACGAAGCGAACTGTGTACATTCGTTTTCATGCTATTCTCAGAGAATTTTCTTTTAGCGTGACAGTAAGAAGCCCTAACTGTCACTCTCTGAACATAGCACCATCATCCCCTCAAGCTAGGAAGGACACCGTATTCTTCCTTACGTTTTAGGAGCAAATAAATGTTTATATAATCTTTTTCTTTGCCTTTTCCTGTACTAATCTAGGTCTAGTTCAAGGCTCCCTATAAGTCTAGCTAATCATTCATGATGAATAAAAAAATGTATACAACGTATTGCCTTTTGGTCTATTGTTTCATATCTAAGGAGTTGTTGCGGTTTCCGGTTACCTGTGGAATCACTAATTAGAGGTGAACTAGAAGCAACATTCATAAATGTTTGTGGGTTAAGTTTTCAAACCTCTTAAAACAATAATTCACATCAATCCTACAGTAGGATCTTAGTGTTGTGATTTGTGTAGTATTCCATAAGTATTACCGTTATAATTTATACATAGTTTAGTGAAAAGTAATTCCAAAAGTATTAATAAATATAATGTTGGTAAACTCCTTCTGCCTCTACAGTAAAGGTCAACCCACCATTATTAAAAAAATCTGTTTATTATAACATACCAGAATAAAATAAAAACAAAAATAATCTCGGCTCAAAATATAATTTTGCGGTGCTTGGTGCATGTACTTGGGTTTCATATATTTTTGTTATATCAGAAAGCCAGAATACATATTCAACTCAGGACCAGAGAGACACGTTACCATAGGGCTGGTTTAAACACATATTGCTGGAGGAGTGAGAATAATGGGAAGTAAATCACACATAAGAGATAAGGGCTCTGACGCCTTAACCGCCTCACAACTATATTCTCGCCACCGATATGAACCATAGAGGAGTGCTCATACTTGACCCGGCTTGAATACTTCTGGCAGTGATCCAATTTTTGCCCGCTGGGCCAACTTTGGCTTATCGCGTGGCAGGCCACTTTCAATCTGGACGCATCAATTTGAAAACATGGGAAAGCGATCATTTTGCTGGCTGTTTAGTTTAGTTTAACAAATTTATTGGCAGAGCTTGTAGTACAGTTTGCCTATTCTGAGTAATTCAGTCAGGTCTTGACACTGAGGGTGGTATCACTTCTCACTCCCACGCAGGACAGAGGTTCAGACACAAAGAAATACATCATATTCATTCATTAACAGCTATAAATGTATAGAGGTCAGATTCATTTGGGTAATGTCACTGTTCACAGCCATGCAAGACAAAGGTTCGTACACAAAGAGATGCATCATATTCATTGACAGTACATATACATATATGTACACACACACATATACATACATATACACATATACATACGCATATGCATGTACATATATAAACACATATGCACACATACACACATACATACACATATACACACATACATACATATACGTCGGTCAGATTCATGTGGGTAATGTCACTGTTCACTGCCATGCAGGACAGAGGTTCGTACACAAAGAAGGAAATACATCATATTCATTAGCAGTATATAAAGGTCCGTGGATCACATACATTGGAGTCATATTCTAGTTGAAGACTAATCAGTGTGGGCTAGCAAATTTGGGATAAACAGCAAGAATGTCCTCAAACACACCTGATTCAATGAAGTAATTACATAGTTCAAGATACAATAAGTCAGGTGGCCTGAAGTTTTTGACAGTGTCACATTCAATAATATAGTGTTCAAGTGTATGCTTTAAAGGTTTATCACAAAGTTTACATGCTGAGTGTTCCGGTATGGGTACAGCGTTACTAACTTGCCAGATGTGTCTGTATCCTAGCCTAATTCTGGCCACGACTACATCACATTGCTGCCTGTGTGGGCTGGGCCGCGATCTGCCCGTGGAGGCAAATCGCGTCTTGCGTGAAGGGGCTAAATTGACGTCTCTGTAACAGCCTCGCTCTTACCGGACTACTGTTGATAATTATCCACTTTGTGTGTCTCGCTTATTACCTGTTGTTAGTGACACTCACCCTTAAAATATAGAGATATATTTCCAGGGATTATTATTGTCTTGCTAATAGTTGGTAATATTTTGTAGAAGTTACGTGTTCAGTTTAAGCATATTATTAAATACGAATTGCAGAGGAAAGGATTAATGAAAATACTTGAAAACTTTTAATTGAGAATGAATGTGAATCTTTGATTACCTTTAAAGTGCCCTAGGCTTAAACTGTCAAGACTGGCAGTGTAGTACCCTAAGGGCCAATTGCAAGAACTGCCGTGGTGTACACCACGCTGTGGTATCCCGGCGGTCGTAATACAATGGAGTAAAAATTGTGTGATTTTTCAAGATGGGCCATGGTGGTACCCGACCGTCGTTTGTTGTTACTACGTCATCGTACTGTAGTCGCGTGTCCTACTGGCGGAAGACTGGGAGGTTGGTATGCTTGCACCCTCAAAACGTTGTCAGTAACACGAAACGTTTACTCTTGCTACACGATTTACGAGCATTAAAAATTTGAATCCCAAGCTAAGGTGCACCTTATTTTCCTATTTTCTTGGATTATAAGCCAATTCTGGGAATGAAATACGACCACTTACAGTGAATATAGGTAAATAAAGCCTGTGGCAACCATAAAAACTTAGGAATAAAGTGTTGTATCTGTTCCTTTCTTCTTTATCTTTATTAAATCTAACAATAAAGTAATAAGTTTGTCATGAACTTGGGGTTGGGTGAGAGTAAATAAAGAAAACTATGGCCTGTTCTGTGGATGAAGTCAGTAGAATATAACAAAGTACAATATTAGGTATTATAATTTTGCTATGACAGTGATGAACTCTCTGTACAGATGAATTGGGGTAAATTCTTGAAAGAAATATCACCATTACTGTTAGTTATCTATCAAATAGGAAATTATCTTTGTACCAAAAATTTTTACTTTCATATTATACAAGTATAAATGCCAGTTATCTACAAAATATGAAACGTTGAGATAATGTTTTCTACTTGTCTCCACCTGATTATAGCAATGCAATAAATACCCTAAGAAAGATAGCAAGACATGAACACTTTCCCAATGTCAGGAGTAAAAATGTATACAATATGTTAATGACATGGACTAAACCAGCAGTTGGAGAAAAATATCTGCTTTTTAAATGGTCTTGTATTTGGAAAAATATTCCATGCAAATACTGTATATGGATCCTCACCGGAGAGTGTTCATATAGTTAGTGTGCAGACATTTGTTTACAAGGCATATACTCAACTACAGGTATTATGGAAATGAAGACATGTTAAGTTAGGTTAGGTTAGATTAGGTTCATCTTGTGAGCAAATGTCATGGAACCCATATACAGTAGGTATATTCATGAAATTCTACCAACTAATCATTTACTAAAAATGTTAAACATAAAAGAAGATGATAATTAAATGGTTTAAAAATATCCTCAATACAGTCTGCAATGTTAATTGCAAATTATTTCTGCATTTTTTAATATTTAATATAAACTGTTGTAATAATAAAGATAAGAATACAATGAAAATGCTTATGTCAGAATATAGCCTTTATTAAAAGCAGGATATGTTATAATATATGGATGATCAGGAGTAAAGTATTTCAAAAGAAAAATCATCCACAAATTTCTCAATTATATTAATACGTAATATCCATGTATGTATGCAGAGTGTAAAATAAAAATCAAAAAATTATTAAGGCATATGTTATGATTTCTCCAAAGCTTAGTTTCTGAAAATTCCAGAAACTGCATTTTTTCTGGTCTATGAATAATTTGGGGATTTTACGGAAAGTCTCCAATTTTTTTTGTTCCAAGTCTGGGAACCAATTCCGAGGTTAGGCTAGGTAGCAAATTCCAGAATCTTCCCATGAACCGGAAAAATTCCCCATCAATCATGATACCAAGATTTATTTCTTCAGTATTGGTGAAAGGTGAATAGTCAGCTGTATCTCCACCTGTAAGTGAAAATAAAGGCATTAAAATAGTGTTAGTTAAATTTGCAAATTTTGAATCATCTTTATTTATGAGGGTTAATATTTATAAATTTCCAACACCTACATATTGTGGGTAATTTTGTCTGTTAAAAAAAAGAATCCATTGGAATCTCTGATTTGTTTGGTTTGATATGCAATGCACACTCAATTTTTTTTCTAATGTAGATTTTTTATGGTGATTCCTAAACTTTGATCCTTTTTTGAGAGGAGAAATTCATAGAAAAAAAATAGAGGCCCTTTAAAATTTTTATGTTCCACATCAAAATGTTAACCTAACCTACCTAACTTAACCTAACTGGAAAACATCGGTCAACTTAAAATCCTAAAATTACCGGGATGACTGAAAAGATAATAATACCACCAATTTCATTTATTTTGGAAGACATTTTTCATTTTTGTTGGAAACATGGACATACAAAGCCAATATATCTACACTTGATTCTACCACTGTCAATGGTAAAGTAAATTATTACCACCACTCCAAATGTTGCACAAAAAGTTGTAAGGTATTTTTTTCTTGCAATGCATTGAGTCACTAGCGGAATTAAAAAAAAAATTAATTTGTGTCACTGAATTTATCTTATAAATAACAAATTGTGGTTAAACTGGTACACAAATGAAACATGCCAGGGAACTACCTGGCACTGGTTACCTGGCATATTTGGACTTATTAAAATATGAAATTTAGGATACTAAGTAATCATACTAATGCATTCATTTTTTTTTGGTAGTGTTGGACGATTATTAATTGCGCTCATTACGAAAATTGGGTCGATATTACTTCTGATAAGGGACGTCAATCACCATCCCCAGAAGGAGCAGTTCTCACCACTCTTCAAATAGACCACTTACGACTTTTTTAAAGCTTAATTTGATTTCCATACATTCCTAGACATAAATTATTTGGATTAGTTATCTTAAAGGCTTACCTTTTATGATGGTTAGGAGAATTTGGAGGATAAAAGCGGTGATGAGGCAAGTAGAGGCTGGCGGATGTTCCCACACAAACATGGAATTCTTTTAAAAATAACACTAAAATTCTTCATATGCAGTTCTATATGGAGGATATCTTATAAAAAAATATTATTCCTTTGCAGATTTATACAATTTATGTGCATCCGATTCTATTTATTTTGCTTTGGTTTCAAAATATAGTTCATCGTAGTGGTCATCAGGTGGGGATGCGAGTCCCATGGAAATCTCCCACGTTCCAATAACGAAACGTAAATATTTTTTTTTTTTTTAGCCCAGAGCGCTACTTGCAAACCGACCATGGGGCTACCACAGCATGGTGTACACCGCGGATGTTCTTGCAATTGGCCCTAAGAGTCGCCGCCTCCGATGACCTAGACCGTCATATACAGTACACCACAGGAAATTAAATGTCAGGGAGCAGACGGGTATGGCTCTTATTTCTGGTAATTTGTGTCTTGACGAATATAAAGCACAGGAAGAGATCAAACAATTGTTACTGAGACATAAGATGCTTGAAGCAGGATGATTTGATGTTGTTATGTGGAGTGGGAAAAACATTGTAACATAGTCAGGGTATAGGTTCTCTAAAATGGAATTTCAGCACAAAAGTCATGGGTCCTCTCGGAAGCCAAAGTACTCTGATTGGGGGTGTGTGGTAGGAGCATTAGTGAGTGCAGCTTATCATGATCCTGACTGTCGAAGTATCTGTAGATTGGAAAAAGCGATTTTATATCCCTGTGAATGTTCAGTGTTGGAAATTTTCGAGGTAAGTTATCATTGTTGCTTGTTTTTATTTTTTCTTGGGTTTTTCTACAACAAATCGAGGAACTGCAGTACCCCAACACCACATCAGCCCACAGATAAAGGTAGTCTTCTATCCAGGTGCGTACAGAAATTGTTGCCATCTGTTCATCGGTAATGTTGGGGTTAGGTTCGAACATGAGTCAAGCTCCAGTGAAACAGTTTTGTCTAAATAACTGACAGTTTCTTATGGTAAGATTTGCAGATAATGTGATGAAATATATATGTAGCCCTAATTCCATGACTTTTTCTGTTGATGCAATTATCTAACCTATTACAAAAGTGATCAGGTCAGATTTCACCTCTTATCTTCACCTCTAAAAGATTGAGTAAACGCAATGTACTGTGCGATAACTTTGCCCATTTTCCGAACATCGGTACTAGTTGCGTTTATAAGACAACAATACTGTACAATCTTGTCTGTAGTTTGTGGATTGAAGGATAATGGACCTGAGAGACGATGGATGGTGTATGAAGGTGATAAAGATAAATAGACAAAAAGGTTTAAAATGTCTGAACTCAACCTGATTTGCTTGATTTAAAACTTTCTTTGTGTTTGTTTTACACTCGGTAGGTGAGGGGGTGGTCCTTGTTTGACTAGCTGGTTACTTTCACCTTTTAATTCATTCATCAAGTGTTGTGTAATTGCTCTTTATGCAAGTGCTCTTTAGGCAAGTGCTAGTCGTTGTATTGGCTTCCTGTTACTATTTCTCTCCAAATAGTTCGTTCTAGTATCCACTGAAAATCAGTCTGTACCTTTTTTTTTTTTGTTGGTTTAACTGTACGAGTTAGAACGGCTGCGTTTTCGATAATTAATTTTATTCTAACTAAACTTAAGTAACCTAAAGTGAGCCCCACACTTTTCCTGTGAGCTCTGGCGGAAAGAGATTAAAGGGCAGAGCTCACCAAGGCTCTTTTTCAGACCCCAGCGGCGTTAAATATTACAGTATAATTATATCCAATATTTCATTTTGTTTGTTCCGAGTTGCATAAGGTTAGATCCTAACCTTAGACTATCAGTGACATGGTCTACTGATCGTGTTAACTGCTACATACTCGTATACTGTACATGTTTGACGTAATAATTTATACTGTATTATCATTGTGAACATTGGATTCACCAGCGCCTGTTTGCTAAAAAGTGTTCTACTGAATTTAGGTTTTTAACTTCTGAAGTGGTTTAGTTTGGTTAGAATTTGCTTAACTTTTGTTACTTTTTTTCATTCGTAAAGCTTTCGGAACTGTTATTTCTAACTTCTGAGAAGCGCATGCATTCAGAGGTTTATTTTTGAACGCTTCATAATGAAATCAACTTCGTAAATGGTGGAATGCCCTCAATCTGCTATTTTTGGGTTAGATTCAGCCACTTCATCTTTAAAGACTAAAGCGGAGCCACTGAGCTCAGTTTTTGATGGCAAGCAAATCGAAAGTATCATTATCTTTCCTCTTACTTATTTTCCACCTGCTCGTTTTGTCACCAGTGGCATCATATCTAAGTAATTTAAATAAGAACATAAGAAAATAAGGAGTCTGCAATAGGCCGGTTGGCCTGTGCATGGCAGCTCCTGTCGAGAGTTACTACCACTCTCTATCATCCATGAATCTATCTAGCCTCCTTTTGAAACTTTCCAGAGTTCCCGCACTTACTACAAAGCTGCTAAGCTTGTTCCACTCGTCCACCACCCTATTTGTGAACCAGTTTCTTCCTATCTCCCTCCTAAACCAAAACTTATCTAACTTGAATCCGTTGCTCCGAGTCCTATCCTGCTCGGATATTATAAGAACTTTATCTATATCCCCTTTATTGATTCCTTTCACCCACTTAAATACTTCTATCATATCTCCCCGCACTCTTCGTCTTTCTAGGGAATGCAAGTTAAGTTTCTTTAACCTATCTTGATATGGAAGGCTTCTAAGTCCTGGAATCATTTTTGTCATTCTTCGCTGCACCGACTCTAGTGAATTTATATCCATTATATAATAGGGGCACCAGAGCTGAACCGCATAATCGAGGTGCGGCCTGACTAGCGCAAGATATAGTTGCAATAAGACCTCTGCACTCTTGTTACTTACACTTCTAGATATAAAACCCAATACTTAGATTCATATGGTGGTTCAGATTCAATAACATCTTTCCAATAACATTAATGAAAGCTGTCATTTATTGGATCTTCAGTTAATTTTTATTTTATAGGAAGGTTATGGAAGACACTTCTCCATTATCTTAGAATATCGGGGATTTCACAATCATTCCTCAGAAAAATAAACTCTATTGTAGTGGTGTAAATTGGAATGGCATTTACCATTGTCATAATCTTTGTGCATTGTGGGTACTTATAAGTTAACACCAAACACCCATTGTCTCCGTGCCCTTCTTGACCTTATCTTCCTGCTAGGACCACAAGGTAGTTACTGCACGCTTGTGGTCACCTTCTCCAGTCAGGTGTCAATCTACGCAAATTCCTAGATGTTTGTTGTCCTCGAAGTTAATCTCTGTCGATCATCGTCTTGTAGGTGTCCATTTTTTTCGAGTCTCTTTAAAATATGGAAAACGGATTTTTACTATTCTTCTGAATTTATAACTTTTGGGTTCTTCTATATGTATTCTAATTGAGTTATTTGTTTGGTGTATAGTAATTTTCTTGCAGGAGGTACACACTACGAGGGTGATAAGAACGGTGTGAAAGTATATATTACAAAGACATTTAACTCACACGTGCGAACACTAGTCTTCAATACAAGCAAGTTCATCTTTAGCAATGGCGTTAGATATATATCTACCAGATAACAAACACACACACACACACACACACACACACACACACACTATATATTCATTGACTATTACAGTGTTTAATTTCATGACACTATATACATATATTTTTGGTGAAAATTCTACAAAATAATTTAAATCATACTCACTGAAAATTTAGTTTTACTTTACAGGTGATATTAGTAAGTTAATCTAAAAGCCCCAAGTGTTTGGTGTATACAAGCCAACCCTCAGACCATCAAGAAAAAATATGTTACCTGATCACAAAACCCACCAATTAGCTATGACCTATATAAGTTATCGATCTAATAAAGACAGATGGGGTGACGTCATGTTAAATTCTAAGGGTAGTGTAAACAGTTCAAAGGTAAGAATAGAAACCTGGTCTCAATAGATGTGATGCGATTCTTAATAATCCACATCAAGGTTAAGCAAAAAGTTTGACACAGACAACAAGAGAGCTTCACTTAATTGGTAACACAAGTTTCAATAAACTAAACAGTTGAACATAAGCTTCATTACATATAGGCAAAAGACAAACGTCACTCTGAGTAAAAACAAGATTCATTTCAGAGGTATTGCAAGTTTCAAATCAGTCAGAAACAAAGTTCACTCTTTCGATCACTTGAAGATTAGGCACCCCAGCTTATTTAATTTTAGATAAACCACCCTTACGGTAACATAACATAACATAACATAACATAACAAAACACATAACATAATTTAATCCAAGGTAACCTAACCCCCAAGGTTTTTAATCATCAGGTGAAATAAACTGGGGTGCCTAATTTTCAGTTGATCCCTCTGAACAAATAAAAAAATCTAAACAGTGTGTATAAGTTTCACTACACAGGTTGAAATGAGCATATTTTGAACACTCACGTTCATCGCTGTCTTCACCGTGTACGTTACAATACAACTTTCAAGATGCGATACACACTTGTCTTCATAAAGCACTTAACAAGATAAAGCTTCAGAACAGACAATTCAATTCTTCCTCCCCCATGCGTTATAGAGTGCGGTTTACTATTTGACTGAGAAACTAACTCTAATACTTGATTAATACAAAACAATTACTACACTCGATAACTAATTACAGTACATTCCACACACTCGCTGCAAATATTTGTCGATGATCACACGCTGGAGGACTCGCCACAATACACAAGTTATAGAGCCTTCATTAATACAGACACTACCAGTCAAAACCTAACTACATACTTCGAAACTATTAAGCTTGATTTACGCTTCAAAGAAAACACATTATAGATAAAAAATCCTTAAACACACACACACACACACACACACAAAATAACACCATACGTTACGATGTTATGTTACTGTACCACAAGTGATATACAATTACTTTCTGTACATATCATATAATAAAGTGCAAACTGAATTTTATCAACCATGTGAATATGGATAAAAAGAACAAAGGAAAAAAAACGAATGGAATGGAAGTATATAATAAAGTAGGGAAAGGAAAGCTATTGTGATCCTTGTGGGAAGAGAGAAGAGGATGGGTGCCAGCTTAAGTAGAGTAGAGGCTCCCTGGTATAAGAAAATAAAAACTAAGTCAAGCTTGGCACTCTAGACCAGCTGAGTAGTGCCAGCCCTAACTAAGGACGAGCGTCCCGCCGTAAAATACCATGAATGAATGGCGGGCGTCCTAGTCAGCACCACAGCGTTAGACGGAGGGGAGAAGAACGCGTTGCTCCTCGTCGTAAAAACCATGAACGAGAGGCCTCGGGATAGCGGAATAGTGCTGTCAGTTAGGAGCACGAGGACTATATACATAAACAAAAATATATATAATAAAGCAATAAGAGCAGCCCAAGGACCAAGAGACAGAGAAGTACCCTGGATGATGCTCCATGAAAGGAAGATATGGTCGTCTTGAATTACGGAGGGTGTTGGTGTGCTGGGGTTGGGGGGGGGGGGGGTATTAATTGACAGTTAGAGAGCAAAACTGAAGGATAAAAGAGTATTCATTCACGACTGCAGAAAAAAAAACGATAAACCTTAGATACCAGAGTCTTTTAATTTTCACGGCTCATCCTTATCTTTTTGGTGAATGGATGACGGATTTTTTTGTGTGTGTGTGTTAATGTGACTGAGTAAATTTGCTCATATTTAAGTAATTCAAATCATGTTTTAGCGATTTTAACAAATTTAGCACATGGGGTTTACATCTTTTTCAGTTAAACTAGATTAAAGGTGAATGTTACAGGTCCAGATTAATTTACCCACCTAATACAGTAATTCAACTGTTATGTCTTATGAAGGAAAGATGTTTTGATTTGTTGTTGGAACTTAGCCATTGATGTCAGCAGTATGGGGTGAAAAATATTTCTTTGTTTTCCTGGTGGTTCAATACCTGTACGACGCTTGTTTGAGTTCAGTTTCCCTTTGGCAGGAAAAGTTGAAAATGAACACAGTTCTAGGGGTCTTTTAAAGATGAAATGGGAAATGAAGAATTCCTTGATAAAGATAAATGGCTTTGTAAAATGACAGCAGCAGTGAATGATTCAATATTAATGTTCAACGTGTAATGGGAGGAAAAGATGCATTTAGTTTTAAAGTTATGACAGGTAGATTTAGTGGAGCGGCATAGCAACAATTATCATAACAATTGTGCATTTAATGATGAAAGCACCAAATTTGGCACAGCGATGGAATAATGGTATATAAACATTTTCAGATATGGGACCACTCGATACTGGATTTGAGTGGCCGCTATAAATCAGGGGCAGATCCAGGAAAAAAATTCAGGTTTCACCACGATACTGTCTTAGTCCTGTGAGACCGTCTAATACTGCGAAGCATAGGGAAATAATAGGCTATAGGAAGAAAGAAAAGGTCAAACCCCAGTAATCACCTTGGACCAACCATTGTTTGCAATAGCCAAACAGATTAAGTGGAATTGGCCAGAAAAGTAATGAGAAGAGAAATTTATTATGATTCTGGGCGGTCTCCACATTGAAATGGCGGCTCTGAGGATGGCAGGCAGTTTGTTGCAGGGTAGCGGGTGGGCAGAAACCCTGGTGCAAGCCGATATTGCCAGCCCAGGAACTGCGAACTCTTTCCTAAAGGCTGCTCACGTCACATGCACCAGGCGAGGCCATCAGATAACAGCATCAACCCTGAACATCTTACAGCACAAGGCTTATGGCAAATACACTGAAGATGCCCAAAGTGATGGTCATGAGCCCCTAGAGTTTGGTGTCTGGTGTCAGCAAAGGGCTGAATGTTGTCCCCAGTTTCAGTACTGGGCAACCACCCTCAACCTAGAGCTAAGTATCTTTATGTTTGTTAGAACACTACGAGAATCAAACTTCTCGCTATACATGGATGCTATGGCTCAACTGTGTCAGTGGCTCTTCGCCTTGGATCATACTCATTATTCTCGGTGGGTTCCAGTCCACCTGAAGGACATGACAGAGCTTTCGGACAAGCATCCTGATGTTTCTGCAAAGTTTCAAGCTGGACATTTCACTGCAAAAAAAAAACAGCCCGTCGTTTTTCTGCAATGGCACTAGACCAGGCCCATGAGCAGAACAATGCCTTCATCAAAGGTGGTGGTGGTGCAGTCGGTTTGACTGGAAACCCTAGTGCACTTCGACGGTGGATGGTTGCAGGTCCAGAAGTAGCACGGGTCATTGCTGAATTTGAATCATCGCAGAAAGCTCAGCAAACCAAGGCTAACTTTCACCATCATGAGCAAACCAACACGACGCAGGACAAGTTTCTTCAGGATGTGAAAGCACTTACTCTTATCATGGAAGAAATGGGAAACCCATTTGAAGAAGAAAGTGCTGACCTAATGGCTCTTCATACAAAGGAAATCTTTTGTCCAGAAACCGTGAAGAGAGTGCAAAATATTGTCAAGCTTGGACGAGAACACTTCCATTCATATGTAAGAGAACGCCTTGAAAACAAGTCTAAGCCTATTGGTGACACTATTAAGCTCAACAAGCTAACACTATTCAGTTCAATGAAATCCAAATCTCCAACTAGGAGTAAGCAGCAACTAGCCTTCGCAAAAGACGACTGTGGACTCTTCTCCAGGCTCTACATAGCCTGTCAAACAAAAGAGGGTGATTTGGACGAATTCTTCAAGAATGAAAACCGGGCCTATCCACCAGCACTCTCCAGTAATGGGAAACTCCGCTTCAGCAAGAAGGCCGACTTACTCACACCTCTTGAACAGCTTGCTGACAAGATCACTGAGGTTCCACATGTCACCTCAATTATACTCGATGGACCTGCTGTTGTGGAAATGTTCAAGCCAGGAGGCAGTAGGACATTTCAAGAATACAGCACAGCTGTATTCATTCCCTATATTGAATCACAGCTCGAATATCGATCTCGACTTGACCTGGTATGGGATTGCTACCTGAAATCTGGGAGCCTAGAAGCAACAGTAAGATGTAACCGTGGCAAGGGCATTCGAAGAAGCGTCACTGCCTCTGGTCCTCTACCTAGCAACTGACAAAATTTTCTCCGCAACAGTGACAACAAAGAGGAACTCTTCAGTTTCCTGTCAGAACAGGTTATGCAGTTGGTTGTCAAAGAAAGTAAACAGCTGGTTGTCACAGACAAGAAATAGGTACTCACTGTTCCACCCCGGAAGGACACAGCCAACTTGGCACCATGCAACCACGAAGATGGTTCATGCAGCTGATGCCTTGGAATGTGGTCATCGGCGAATACTCATTCGTACCGTCGATACAGATGTTGTCATCCTTGCAGTTGCTGTAGTGAATGAAAGGAGTTAGGTACTAGATGAACTATGGCTTACTTTTGGCACAGGAAAGAATCGACGTTACATAGCAGCACATCAGATTGCAAAGGCCCTGGGACCTGAGAAGTCGAGAGCTCTTCCAGTGTTTCACGCAATAACGGGCTGCGACACGGTATCTGCCTTTGCAGGTCATAGCAAGAAGGCAGCCTGGGCCACATGGAATGCATTTCCGGAAGTGACAACCGCCTTCCTCAGTCTGGCTTCCACCCCAAGTGAGCTGCCTGATGGTGTCCTGTCAACGCTGGAGAGATTCATCGTGCTGCTCTATAACCGTACGAGCACATAATGTGACGTGAACGTGCTGAGAAAGAAACTGATTTCAAGAAAATCAAGATCACTGGAGCATCTCCCACCAACAAGAGCAGCTCTGGAGCAGCACATAAAGAGAGCTGCTTATCAGGCTGGACATATCTGGGGACAGGCCGCAATAGCGTTTGTCAGTCTGCCATCACCATGTGACTGGGGTTGGATGAAGTCGGGAGATGAGCTGGAACCACTCTGGACCACACTATCTGAAGTTTCAAAGTCATGCCACGAGCTCATCTCCTGCGGTTGCAGAAAACACTGCGGTGGCAAGTGTAGGTGCAAAAAAGCTGCACTTAAAAGCACTGGAATGTGTGCATGTGAAAGTGGCTGTTAAGGCCAAATATCTACAGAGATTCGGCCTCAATAGCCGAATGTTCAGAAAAGTTTTGAAGTTTTGGGAGCTCGGAAAATTTGTATGTTAATTTTCCAGTGTAATGCTTTTACTTGTCTTTTTCATTGTGTTACGAGTTGGGGATTTAGAATATAGCTGAAAGTCTACCCAGATCCCAACAGGCAACAACAATAAAAAAACAAAGACAATCGGACTATAAAAGGGTAGACAAAGGATGAGAGTTTTTGTTGTGTATAATAAAGTACCATAAATTCCTTAACAAAATATTCAGCTTTCTATAATTTACCCTTAACCATACTTAACCTATACATTAACAGTATATACATATTTATACAACATACAATAATTTGAAGCAAGGTGGAGGGGGGGAGGCAATATAAGATTACAAATACTTAAGTGCAGAGCTGAGATGGCTGACGAGTAAGGCTGAGTATTGTAGAAGACGGTAGGTAGTCACTGTGCCGTAGGTTTCCAGGATAGGTGATCCTGTGGTCACTTCCCAGAGTGAACTGAACTCTCCTCGAACTGGAGCTGACGAAGAAGACTTTGAGGAGGTGACGCAACAACCAGGATATGGAGAAGGGAAACCCCGGAGTGGTAACTAAGAGTAATCATACTCGGGTTTCGTCCCTAGATGGCGTTGCTCGTGGTGCTGGGTAGGTAGATCAGGACAATAGATGGCGTGGTTCGTAGTGCTGGGTAGGTAGATCATGACAATTGATGGCGTGGTTCGTAACAATTGTAATAAGCTTCGAAAACTATCACAAATGATTTTCGTAACCCGGATTATGTATATTGAGGCATTGGAATGAAATATGCAACTGTAAAAACAGAAATACATAGTTTAGCTTATCCTGAACGGTGGCCATCTTGAAATTCAATATGGCGCCCACAGAGGTTGAGTTTCTAGTGGTTCTATATCTGAAAATATTCACCATGTATTACTCTATATCCGTGCCAAAGTTAATGCTTTCATCATAAAATGCACACTTGTTTGGCTATGCCGCTGTACTAATTGGTATAAGTGCCCCTTCACTGACGGAAGAAAGCAAGAATGTATGTATAATTAAGAAGCAAGAAGGGGTTAGGGTTCTTAGGTGAGAAAACCAGTGTTTCAACGAAGAATATAATATGAAAGTATGAGGATTGAATATGAAAAATATTCAGTTTATATTAGTGTGGGTGGTTCATACATTACAACCCTATAATAACAGTCTCCGCGATGATTAAAGATTTCAGCTGTGAGGTTAAAGGTGACGATTGGCATTGTACGTCTACATTGGTAAGGAGAGGAAGAAGAAGAAGGGGTATGTCCACTTATGCCAAGGTAGAATAGATATTTGTTATCCTTATTAGTAAAATACTGAGCCCACCAGCCCATAACACGAGAAAACTGAAGCAGGTGAACCGACAAGGTGCGGCAAAATGTTGACAACCCGGAATTCCGGCAGCCACTGTGATAAAGGATTGGTGTTTTCACTGCACATTATCCAAGAATAATCTTACAAAGTTGTTGTAATATATCAGAGTAAAACAGCGTGAGGATTCTTAGTGATATTTAGACCAGCAGGAGCATTGTGTTTAGGTGGCCAATGACTCTTACTAAACAACTGTACGCCACAGAGTTTAACAACAGATATCAACTTGGAATGTTATAATATAATTCCAGAAACAAAAACAAAATGTAAAGAAGACAATAGAATAATGAACATAATCTTTCTAGGTTTGGGTGAAACGAGATGGAAAGGAACAGGAAAAATCAACTGTGATGTGTATTACAGTACTGTACTTCATTTACTGTCGCCAAACCTACTGGGATTACAGATGAACAAACGAACACTGTGCTTTATATATACATATATATATATATATATATATATATATATATATATATATATATATATATATATATATATATATATTGATGGTATCTATGTAGTATGCACAGCTGGTTCTTAATTCGCTAGTTATTAAAATCCTACGATTATTGAATTATCCTTGAAATTGTAGAATTTCTCTCATATGATATACGGGGTTGCAATCCTTTAGAATCGTACAGACTTTTTCTCAGTTTGTTAAAGTAATGTGCGATTACGTAATTTCTAGACAGATAAATCACTTATAGGATTATGAAATGCACGTCATAGAAAACTTGAATAATGATAT
Source organism: Homarus gammarus (assembly GCA_958450375.1). Classification (NCBI taxonomy): domain Eukaryota; kingdom Metazoa; phylum Arthropoda; class Malacostraca; order Decapoda; family Nephropidae; genus Homarus; species Homarus gammarus. Next base: position 785,144 of record CAUDMG010002235.1, read on the forward strand.
AATGACCAGTGGTTGAGGTACACCTGTTTTACTCACCACATTGTTGTTTTTTTACTCATATTTCTTTATAGCCAGGAAGGGAGGTGTATTTGTGTACTCTAAACTATTTATTATAACTATTTATTGATACCATATGTCTATAAACACAAATATACTAAGTTGTTACAGCCAGAAGGATATCTTGGTTGTACTTCATACATCAGTAATTCCTGTTACTGTACCTTAATGATCTAAATCAGGACGTGTATCAACATATTAAACATAAGAGTTTACTCATAATACGTGTTCGTGCTTCTCGTAAAGCCTTGTTTCTTTATACCTAGGAAATGGGAACGAGTAAAATCCTGTTGTTCCAACAACAATCAAATAATACTTTCTCATGGGAATGTTATACAGAATCAATATCACGAAAATGAAAAAAAAAAAAATAAAAAAATCGTATCAGGCTCATCCCGTGTAGCTGTCAAAAAGAAACGAGAAAAAAAAAGTTGATCCAGCAAATCGGTGAGAGTTCTGAGTGGGTATTTGTGAGAAAGTTTGCATTTTCCTCGTAAGTCCGGTCACAGTCGCGCTTGGTGACTCAGGAAGGTAAAAACCATTGTCAAACTGGTTTAAGCGCTGTCTTCTGTACAGCTTACTTGATGAACTGATAGAAACTTCTATAATAAGACTGGACTTTGTATAATTCAATGGAATTTTCTTCTCAAAGCTCGTTACGTTACCTGAAGCTCTACACGTCAACAAGACCCTCAACTATAACGGATCTTCAAAGTTATGTTCAAACTATGGTCTTACCAGCCAAGTGTTCGTCTGTGTTCACAGTTCGTCTTACAACTGATGTGTCAAGTATATTTTTCAAGATGGATTATTATGAGACTTGAGGAGAGGCAACTTCAAAAAAGAAATGCAATAAACAAACTCTAAAATTTAATTTTTTAACGTTATAGATGCATTATTGCGCTTCAACAACTAAGAACTATAGTGATAATCGTTTATTGGATGATACCTTGACCATTACATATTGTAAACAAAGAGATTCATCTTTCTTCTTGCCCAAGTTGGGGTTATTATTTTATCGATTTAGAGCAAAACCATATATGAATAGTATATCTATATCCCAAATATTCCGTAATGTTTTAAAACTAAATTGGATAATAATCGCTAAAAACGCGTGACCAGCGAAAACTACCGGTATTCACTTACCAATACGAATTATGGTGCTTGATAGCGAAAATTAGTTAAAATTTTGAAACAACCCAACGAAGCTTGGGGAGAGGTCTGACTGATGCGCCTAAACCATAAAGGGCAAAATAGAATAACAAATATATACTGAAGATTTCAACCAAAGTACGACGTATTCTAGCAACGACTGCATATATTACAGAAAACAAACAGTGCAACAATAGTGAACCTAAGAGATTGGAACACACTTGGAAAAAATCAGTATCAAACGGATTGATGAAATGGTAATTTGGGTAGCATTCAAAGTACAGAAAAGGTTCAAGACCGAAAACTATTGGAGCACATTTGGACGGTCTTCATCCAGCCGGTGACCGATACGAGCTGATTATGATAATGATGAATTTGATATTTTAGCAATATACATCTAAGCCATCAGATCCTGCAAAGTTCACATGTATAAAGATAATTAAACAAACTATTCAGGTAAAGGGTTAGGAGAGCTACTGGCTAACCCGCCACGGCCAGCCTGGCTTTTATGGCCCTGTTACTCAAACGAACAGTCACCATCGTGGAGCCGTGTCCCTCATAGGCAGTTATGCTCCTGGAGAACACAGTGGTTGGATGTACATGAGAGAAGAAGGTTTTAAAAATCCCCAGAAAAAACATTCAGCTGTCAGCAGATGCTGACAGTTTCAAATGAGACAAAACTGCATACAACTAAAGGTTAGCAGAAGGAACGGTGGTATTGTAGGACTGAGTGAAGCTGTTGAAAGAATATCAAAGTAAACACAGAAAGTGTGGGATATTTTATTCATAAAGGATATTATAAAATTGCTGGCGTTTCAAACAGACGGTCAGTATGAGCTCCTTGGGTGTAGTCCAACAGAGACTACCTAAATCAACATTTATATGAATATTATAAACACATAAAGTTACCTTCGAGGGAAAAACATAAAATCAATACGTACTTAAAATATATTAAAGAGATTTTAAACTTTAACCTCTATCACGCGCACCTATAGTGATTTACTTGCATATATATATATATATATATATATATATATATATATATATATATATATATATATATATATATATATATATATATATATATATGCAAGTAAATCACTGTAGGTGCGCGTGATCTAGGTATATGCTGATAACCAAAAGAAAAGAAGAAAACACGAAGTTCCCAAGCGCTTTCGTGTAATTCACACCTTCAGGGGTGGGTACAGACTAAGGAGAAGTACAAAACAAGGTGTATATATACAGAGGAGGGTGAGATCAGGCCAGAGGGTAAGGTGACCCAACCTTCTCACGTGGTTACAAATCTTCTTAATTAAGATATATATATATACATATATATATATATATATATATATATATAATATATATATATATATATATATATATATATATATATATATATATATATATATATATATATATTTATATATACACACATATATATATATATATATATATATATATATATATATATATATATATATATATATATATATATATATATATATATATATATATATATACTTATAATGTATACAGCCTTAACCACATCAACCTAGAGAAGTCGACTTGTGAAAGAGACCTAGGGTTACTTGTAAGCCCGGACCTACGGCCTAGAAAACTGCGTTAATGTTCGAAATAAGGCAAACAGAGTATTGGGTTTTATATCTAGAAGTGAAAGTAACAAGAGTGCAGAGGTCTTATTGCAACTATATCTTGCGCTAGTCAAGCCACACCTCGATTATGTGGTTCAGTTCTGGTGCCCCTATTATAGAATGGATATAAATTCACTAGAGTCGGTGCAGCGAAGAATGACAAAAATGATTCCAGGACTTAGAAACCTTCCATATCAGGATAGGCTAAAGAAACTTAACTTGCATTCCCTAGAAAGACGAAGAGTGCGGGGAGATATGATAGAAGTATTTAAGTGGGTGAAAGGAATCAATAAAGGGGATATGGATAAAGTTCTTATAATATCCGAGCAGGATAGGGCTCGGAGCAACGGATTCAAGTTGGATAAGTTTAGGTTTAGGAGGGAGATAGGAAGAAACTGGTTCACAAATAGGGTGGTAGACGAGTGGAACAAGCTTAGCAACTTTGTAGTAAGTGTGGGAACTCTGGAAAGTTTCAAAAGGAGGCTAGATAGATTCATGGATGATAGAGAGTTGTAGTAACTCTCGACAGGAGCTGCCATGCATAGGCCAACCGGCCTATTGCAGACTCCTTATTTTCCTATGATCTTATATATATATATATATATATATATATATATATATATATATATATATATATATATATCTTGATAAATCACACGCGAAAAGGGAAACAACGGAGCACCTTAGCTTTCGTTTTTATTCAAGACATCTCCAGAGGCAACTGGATTACATGGACAGAGAGAGACTTAAATTTACAGGGTGACCTTTTTAAACATGAGGTCAGGTCATAATGATGTCATCCACTAATCCCCACACCAACACCAACACACACGTAGAGGAGCTTAAGAGAAGGGGGCGACGTGACTAGTCAGGTCAGGTTAAAAATAAGGGACCCACGAAATAACTATCATACATCTAGATCAAAGGCTTTCAAAGCATTTTTAACCTTGGGCCACTGACAAATAAATTTATGTAACATATTATCAGTTTTGAACTGACCATCACTAAGGTTTATTGATTTTAATTCCTTCATCAAACTAGCTTCAACCAGAAGTCTTTCTGTGACACAAGATGATTTGAATACGATTAAGCTTTTTCCCAAGCAATGGGATGATTACTATTCCTAACATGAACGAACAGGGCACTCCTTTCAGATGCTGTTCTGATAATGTACTTATGTTGTTTGATTCTGAGCTGCAGTGCTTTTCCTGTCTGTCCTACATAATTACAATTACATTTGCTACATGGAATACAATAAACACTTCCATTTACATTCAAACTTGGGCTATTTCTTATTAATATATTGGTAATGGTTGAGTCATACTTGAAAACAACATTAATATATTTAAGCCTCTACCTGACCCAGCTCAGTTGCTACCTGACCCAGCTTGGAGAAGGTCGTGCCCGCAAGTGCTTCCGTTAGAGACCAAGGAAAATGGCCGCCTTGGATCGTTGTGTCTTTGGGGAAGAGGACGGGAGTGTGGGGAAAGACGACCTCCTTGCCACTCTGTTAAGGCAGCTGGGGCAGTTGAGGAGTGAGGTTGACACTCTTAAGGGGGAAAATGAAGCCCTCAGGACGGAACTCCTTCAGGTAGGTGTCCTGCCTAGCAGGACACCTGCAAAGGAGGAGCAGGCGTGGAGAGTGGTTGTCTCCAAGAGGACTAGGTTCAGGCTCAGGAAAGCTGACCAGGGTGTGGAGTGTAGTAACCCTTACCAGGTGCTGCAGGAAGCTGGCGAGGAAGAGAAGCGGCAGGACGGTATGGAGCAAGGAGAGGAAAGGGCAGTTGTACAAACCCTGCCCACAGGTAAGGTCGTGGTAGTTGGGGACAGCCAGGTGAGGATTGTAGATAGGGCTTTTTGTGCGAGTGATAGGAAACGTAGGACTAGGGTGTGTTTTCCTGGGGCTGGAATAGGGCATGTAGCTGAGAGGTTAGACAGGGTTTTGTCAGGGGAGGGTACCAATCCAGTAGTGTGTCTTAGTGTGGGAGGAAACGACATAGGTAAGGCTAGGAGTGAGGAACTTTTCAAGAGGTATAGGGAGGCGCTGGGGAAGATTAGAGATAGGGGAGGGATCCCGATAGTATGTGGTGTCTTGCCTAGAAGAGGGGTTGGTCGTGAATGGCTGTCCAGGGCAATTGCTATAAATTGCCGACTGGAAAAACATTGTGCAAACAATGGTTGGGCATTCATTGATAACTGGCAACGACTACCTGTACAGTCGTGACGGAGTACACTTGTCTCGTGAGGGGGTAAAGACGTTGTCTGCATCCCTGGAGCGTGAAATTGTCACTCGGAAGGGGGGGTTTCGCCAGTAGAGAGGGGTTTGGGAAAGTGGGAGTCAAAAAACAAGCAGGTCCTGGGAAGTAAAATTAGTTGCTCAGGACAAGGGGTAAAACAGGACCAGGGAAGGGTAGGTTTAAATGTATACTATACAAACAGAAGGAGCGTTAGAAATAAAATAGACTTGCTGAGAGCGGTTGTATGTACCGAGAATGTAGACGTCATAGCAATCACTGAAACTTGGATGAATCTGGCGAGCAAATTTTTTTTATCAGAGTACCACATAGAAGGGTACAACCTTTTTCACAAGGACAGGGAAGGTAGGAAGGGGGGAGGGGTCGCACTCTACGTCAAGGATACATTAAAATGTTGAATTAATAATTCAATAAAGGGTGAAATAGGAACCGAGTCTGTGTGGGTAGAAATCGCGGAAGGAAGAGAAAAACTAATTATGGGAGTGATTTACAGGCCCCCAAGTCTTGGCAAAGAAGCAGCTCAGCCCATATGGCAGGAAATGAGTAGGGCAGCAAAATATAACAACTTATGCATTATGGGGGATTTCAACTTCAGAAATATTGACTGGGACAACATTGTAGGCGACTATGAATCTGAAGACTTCCTAGACGCAGTACAGGACAATTTTTTGAAACAACTAATTACAGAACCTACTAGAGGTGACAATTTATTAGACCTAGAATTAACAAATAAAGAAAATATTATGAGAGATATCACAGTAGGGGAAGAACTAGGTAACAGTGATCACAGAGAAATCAGGCGGATTATCAGGGGTTAAGAAGGTACCTTGGTGAGATCACCTGGGAACAGTCACGTCAGTCCCCAGTAGGAAGGGGTGAGGTCATAGATGACACAACAATTGATCATGACTATAATATATTCACTAGTATACTACAAGAAGCACAAGAACAAAATTTACCATACAGAAAAATTAGGTCAAATAAGAATGAGCCAAGGTGGATGACCAGAAAACTTAAACATGACATAGGAATAAAGAAAGGAATATATAAGAAATTAAAGGGAGGGGAGGAGCAGCTCAGAAATAGGTATAATGAACTATCTAGGAATGTTAAGAAAAATGTAAGGAAGCAAAGAGACTATGAAATCAAAATAGCAAGAGAATCCAAGGCGAATCCCAAGGGATTTTTCCAGGTATACAGTTTAGGACAAAGGTCAAGGACAAAGTTGGGCCTTTAAATTCAGGGAGGGGAGAAGTGATAAATGGCAGTGAGATATAAGCAAAGCATTGAACAGCTACTTCTTATCAGTTTTCACAGAAGAAATTTGAGATGAAATTCCAGAGGTGGAACTGATATTTAAGGGAAAGGAAGAAGAGAAATTAAAGAATATCACTATCAGAAAAGAGGATGTTCTTAAGAAGATAAATAAACTAAAGAAAACAAAATCCCCAGGGCTGAATGAAATTTTCCCTCGAGTCTTGAAAGAGTGTAGGGAACAGATTAGCGGACCCCTCGTAAACTTATTTACAAAATCATTAGACATTGGAGTTGTGCCAGACTTGTGGAAACAAGCAAATGTAGTACCTATATTCAAAAAGGGAGACAGAGCATCAGCGTCAAATTACCGGCAGATCAGTTTGACGTCAGTAGTGGGGAAATTTCTTGAATCAATTATAGCAGATAACATCCGATCGCATTTAGAGAAAAGCAAATTAATTTACGACTCTCAACATGGGTTTACAAAGGGAAAATCTTGTCTAACAAATCTGCTGACATTTCTTAGGAAAGTCTTCGAGGTAGTAGATAATGACGAAAATTACGATGTTATTTACTTAGACTTTAGCAAAGCATTTGACATAGTACCGCATCAGAGGCTTTTGAGAAAAATTAAGGCTCATGGTATCGAGGGGAAAGTTTTAAATTGGATAAAATCATGGCTCACAGATAGAACGCGGAGGGTCAGCGTAGATGACCACAGAAGGGTCAAGACGTACCTGGCGCTCCTCTCTGAGTAGCCAGGTTAAATGTTAAGTTGGCCCATACCAACCCCCTCCCCTGAACCCTCCTCCCCACCGGAATATCAACAGGTTCTCGCCAGAAGTTACAATTTCATTTAGGAAAGGAACGGAACCAGTGTTAAACAGAGGTGAACAGTGTTGAACAGTGCTTAAGTCAGTGAGAACAACTCAACAGTAACAGTCGTACCCAAGTAAACCTTCACACAGTGAGGTCCCAGGTACCCAGTGATAACGGCCCGTGAGACCCAACAACAACCAGCGATGTGTTAATCCGTCTACGATAGGAAGGCCTAAGACCACACCTCACTCATATAACATCATCTGTGAGGGAATTACTACACCACATGTCCCTCATAACACGATATGTGAGGGAATTACTACACCACGTGAGGTCCCTCATAACACCATCTGTGAGGGAATTACTACACCACGTCAGGCCCCTCATAACACCATCTGTGAGGGAATTACTACACCACGTGATGCCCCTCATAACACCATCTGTGAGGGAGTTACTACACCACGTGAGGCCCCTCATAACACCATCTGTGAGGTAATTACTACACCACGTGAGGTCCCTCATAACACCATCTGTGAGGAAATTACTACACCACGTGAGGCCCCTCATAACACCATCTGCGAGGGAATTACTACACCACGCCAGGTCCCTCATAACACCATCTGAGGGAACTACTACACCACGTGAGTTCCTCCTAACACCATCTGGGAGGGAGTTACTACACTACGAGTTTGCTGTTCAACACCTACATTAATCTGTATGTTCACTGTATGTTCCTTTACCTTTCTCTAATGAAGGCTTTTGTTAAACCACCAATGTATGTAATAAGTCATTTATGTCCAATGTATACTTTCAGCCTTCGGGCTGCACAATTTTTTCAATAAACCGTTAATTATTATTATTATTATTATTAGATGGTGTTAAATCTGAGTGGGGCCGTGTAACCAGTGGGGATCCCCAGGGGTCAGTACTAGGCCCACTCTTGTTCATAATCTACATAAACGATCTAGATACTGGGATCAGCAGTGACATAAGCAAGTTTGCGGATGACACCAAAATAGGGCCCATTATAATACCTGTAAAAGAAAGAGAGTGCAGCAACATTGCAGGGAAGAGAAAAGGAAGGGATTATTGACTAAAGGGGAAGATTCAGTAAGACAAATGACTCCCTTATAAACCTTAAGCAACTATTCAAGGGTGAAGCACCTGGCTGTCCCCAACTGCCACGACCTTACCTGTGGGCAGGGTTTGTACAACTGCCCTTTCCTCTCCTTGCTCCATACTGCCCTTGGAGACAACCACTCTCCACTCCTGCTCCTCCTTCAGGTAGGTGTCCTGCTAGGCAGGACACCTACCTGAAGGAGTTCAGTCCTGAGGGCTTCATTTTCCCCCTTTAGAGTGTCAACCTCACTCCTCAACTGCCCCAGCTGCCTTAACAGAGTGGCAAGGAGGTCGTCTTTCCTCACACCAGGCTCCTCTTCCCCCAAAACACAAAGATCCAAGGCGGCCATTTTCCTTGGTCACTAACGGGAGCATTTGGGGCCACGACCTTCTCCAAGCTGGGTCAGGTAGCAACTGAGCTGGGTCAGTGATGTAGATTAACATACATTTACATACATTATTTCTCATCTAATTTTTATTTTTTCGCCAAGGCCCCGTTGTGGGTCGATGACCTGTGCCCGGGTGGACTATTCCCCATAAAAAAAAAGTTGTATAAGACGTCATCAGCTTGCATCAGTCCACCCTCCCCCCAGTGATCGACCACCTGGTCCAATCCATCCATCTCGAAATGGGTTCTTCCTCGTGGTATTTTATATCTCCTGAGATTAAGTCAAGGATCTCCGTGGTCCGTTGGTGATCTCTTCTCTTTGATTGGTTTGCTCTGCCTTTACAGATCCTCAACCCGTGAAATAATATCTCGTGCTTTAAACTTATTATATATATATATATATATATATATATATATATATATATATATATATATATATATATATATATATATATATATATATATATCTTGATAAAATCACACGGGAAAAGGGAAACAACGGAGCACCTTAGCTTTCGTCTTTATTCAAGACATCTTCAGAGGCAACTGGATTACATTAGAACATAAAAAAATAAGGAGTCTACAATAGGCCGGTTGGCCTGTACATGGCAGCTCCTGTCGAGAGTTACTACCACTCTCTATCATCCATGAATCTATCTAGCCTCAATTTGAAACTTTCCAGAGTTCCCACACTTACTACAAAGTTGCTAAGCTTGTTCCACTCGTCCACCACCCTATTTGTAAACCAGTTCCTTCCTATCTCCCTCCTAAACCTAAACTTATCCAACTTGAATCTGTTGTTCCGAGTCCTATCCTGCTCGGATATTATAAGAACTTTATCTATATCACCTTTATTGATTCCTTTCACCCACTTGAATACTTCTATCATATCTCCCCGCACTCTTCGTCTTTCTAGGGAATGCAAGTTTAGTTTCTTTAACCTATCCTGATATGGACGGTTTCTAAGTCCCGGAATCATTTTCGTCATTCTTCGCTGCACCGACTCTAGTGAATTGATATCCATTCTATAATTAGGGCACCAGAACTGAACTGCATAATCGAGGTGCGGCCTGACTAGCGTAAGATATAGTTGCAACAAGACCTCTGCATTCTTATTACTTACACTTCTAGATATAAAACCCAATACTCTGTTTGCCTTATTTCGAACATTAACGCACTGTTTTCTAGGCCGTAGGTCCGGGCTTACAAGTACCCCTAGGTCTCTTTCACAAGTCGACTTCTCTAGGTTGATGTTGTTAAGGCTGTATACATTGACAGTATGTGTTCTTCCAATATTAAGTACACGGCACTTGCTGGTGTTGAATTTCATTTGCCATTTTTCAGACCACCCTTGCAGTTCATATAGAACCTCCTGTAGTGCATTTGCATCCTGCCCTGAATTAATCTGCCGCCCTATTTTGGTGACATCCGCAAGCTTGCTTATGTCACTGCGGATCCCAGTATCTAGATCGTTTATGTAGATTATGAACAAGAGTGGGCCTAGTACTGACTCCTGGGGAACCCCACTGGTTACACATCCTCACGCAGATCCATCTACGCTGACCCTCTGCATTCTATCGGTGAACCATGATTTTATCCAATTTAAAACTTTCCCCTCGATACCATGACCCTTAATTTTTCTCAGAAGCCTCTGATGCTGTACTCTGTCAAATGCTTTGCTAAAGTCTAAGTAAAGAACATCGTAATTTTCGTCTTTATCTACTACCTCGAAGACTTTCCTAAAAAATGTCAGCAGATTTGTTAGACAAGATTTTCCCTTTGTAAACCCATGTTGAGAGTCGTAGATTAATTTGCTTTTCTCTAAATGTGATCGGATGTTATCTGCTATAATTGATTCAAGAAATTTCCCCACTACTGACGTCAAACTGATCGGCCGGTAATTTGACGCTGATGCTCTGTCTCCCTCTTTGAATATGGGTACTACATTTGCCTGTTTCCACAAGTCTGGCACAACTCCGGTGTCTAATGATTTTGTAAATAAGTTTACGAGGGGTCTGCTAATCTGTGCCCTACACTCTTTCAAGACTCGAGGGAAAATTTCATCCGGCCCTGGGGATTTTGTCTTTTTTAGTTCATTTATCTTCTTAAGAACATCCTCTTTTCTGATAGTGATATTCTTTAATTTCTCTTCTTCCTTTCCCTTAAATATTAGTTCCACCTCTGGAATTTCATCTCGAATTTCCTCTGTGAAAACTGATAAGAAGTAGCTGTTCAATGCTTTGCTTATATCTTCACTGCCATTTATCACTTCTTCCCTCCCTGACATTAAAGGCCCAACTTTGTCCTTGACCTTTGTTCTATATACCTGGAAAAATCCCTTGGGATTCGCCTTAGATTCTCTTGCTATTTTAATTTCATAGTCTCTCTTTGCTTTCCTTACATTTTTCTTAACATTCCTAGATAGTTCATTATACCTATTTCTGAGCTGCTCCTCCGCTCCCTTTAATTTCTTATATATTCCTTTCTTTATTCCTATGTCATGTTTAAGTTTTCTGGTCATCCACCTTGGCTCATTCTTATTTGACCTAATTTTTCTGTATGGTAAATTTTGTTCTTGTGCTTCTTGTAGTATACTAGTGAATATATTATTGTCATGATCAATTGTTGTGTCATCTATGACCTCACCCTTTCCTACTAGGGATTGACGTGACTGTTCCCAGGTGACCAAACCTAGGTACCTTCTTAACCCCTGATAATCCGCCAACCGAAAGTTTGGGACCATATTTTCATTGTTTTTCGTTTCCCAATTTAGGGTGAACCTGATTTCTCTGTGATCACTGTTTCCTAGTTCTTCCCCTACTGTGATATCTCTAATACTATTTTGTTTATTTATTAATACTAGGTCTAAAATATTGTCACCTCTTGTAGGTTCTGTAATTAGTTGTTTCAAAAACTTGTCCTGTACTGCGTCGAGGAAGTCTTCAGATTCATACTCACCTACAATGTTGTCCCAGTCAATATTTCTGAAGTTGAAATCCCCCATAATGCACAGGTTGTTATAATTTGCTGCCCTATTCATTTCCTGCCATATGGGTCTGTTATGCTGAGAAAATTCACCAAATGGCTAATGTGACCAAGAAACACATATTCAAGCTGACGACAAAGGTGCTCTTGTGTACTCAATACGCTTTTTGTACTGAACTGACAAAAATACACTTATTATGTCAAGAATAAAATACACTGGAACTGGTGGATAAAAATGTGTTTCTAAGATGATAGAAAAAAATACGTAGTTGAGATGATAATAATAAAAAAAAATTGGTCGAGTCATAAAATTAAAATGTCTGATCCTGACCCATATTCCCATATTCACATTATTCCTTATCATGAGTTCAAAAGGTGTTTTCCATCAACTCAAAACCCATTTGGACCGGATAAAATACATGAAAGAAATGCATTTGTACAGAACGAAAAAACTCGCATACATTCTATGTACACCTAAAAAAAATTACCTGTATTGCAATGAAACAATATACACTCTTCCAAAAAAGTATCGGCCTTCCTGGGCCCGATGTATTTGGAAATGAACACAATAACACGTGCACAGCCGTCTCGGTTCGGTTGGTTTTTCTGAATGTAAGTTGCTCCTTTCGTTCTTTCTTTCTGCACTTTTTTTTTTTTTTTATTGGGCACTGGGCAGTCCCGTACATCCTTGTGTAAGGTGAAGCGCAGAAGCGTTTACAGTGCCCAACAGGGAAGCTTGCTAAGTTCATGCTTGCCTTTATGTCTCATGAGTTAAGGGCGTAGAATCCTGAAGAGTCATGGGCATAGAACATAAGAACATAAGAAAATAAGGAGTCTGCAAAATGCCGGTTGGCCTGTGCATGGCAGCTCCTGTCGAGAGTTACTACCACTCTCTATCATCCATGAATCTATCTAGCCTCCTTTTGAAACTTTCCAGAGTTCCCGCACTTACTACAAAGCTGCTAAGCTTGTTCCACTCGTCCACCACCCTATTTGTGAACCAGTTTCTTCTTATCTCCCTCCTAAAGCCTGAAGAGTCAATGGTTTATGTCATCAAGCTATTGGAAGCTACAAGAACTTGTCCCTGAATACGAATTCGCAACTTTCGATTTACACCAGGTACCTACTTTACTGCTAGGTGAACAGGGCCTAATGGGGGTTAGGAAGTATGTCCAAACAACTTCCACCGGCCCGGGAATCGAACCCGTGACATCTCGCTTGCGAAGGCAAGAGCGGTACTGCTCTACCACCAGCACCCCCCTTTCTGCACCTGATAATCACCACGATATCTACAGCATACCACCTATTCTCTACAAAATGTAATGAAATAGGATGAATTGTGATACCACATGCAAAACCAATAACGTCATGCGTAAACTCGCTGATTTATGCACCTTAGATACTATTTCAGCCCCAGGGGATGGGTTGCCAAATAGGAATATAACGCTACTATGTTTTCATGAACCGAAGTTACAATGGAATCGCTTCGAACAAAATTTTAAACACTGTGATCTGATATTATATTCATTTGGAAATATAGTGATTACAGGTGTATTATGATGCCATATTCAATTACAATGACATTGTGATTTGCTGCATTTCGATATTATTTCTACCTCAATTGATGAGGTAACAATTGTGAATATAACGTATCATCTCATGATTCGTGCTGGCAACGGAAGTTGAAATTGAAATTTAAATACTTTATTGACAATAACACTATTATATCAAAAGGACAGGGTAGTATACTACTCCCACCCTCACCTTTGCCATCCCCTTCTGGGGCTTACAAAAAGTTATAAATGTTATAACAATACAAAAATTATCTTTACATCAATGAAATAGTTCATTTTGATATGAACACTAAACTATATTAAAAGAAGAGATAATGTAATCTTACACAAAGATAAATGTCATACAAAACCTTGAAGCAAAACTTTTATACATTGCAAGAATTATTTTAATCTTTCCATTATTAATCATCCAACAAACTTGTTTCTTTAAAGTAGTGATCTCACTGTTCCTGTATGGTTGGATTTTTTCACATGCTAATACATAATGTTGTAGTGTATGAGCATCCCTAAGATGACACAGTTGACCCGCCCCTCCACTTATCTGCCTGTAATATTTGTATCCTAACCTTAGTCTCATTATAACAGTATCAACAGATGGTAAGTCAATCCTGTAAGTTACTTAGGTGTTTTGTAAAACATACAAATAAAGCTGAAAGCTCTCGCTATATACATAGTATTCACTTCTCTTCTTCCTTTTTTTCACATTCCTCTTTTCTTTTCATTTCCCTCTTTATCGTTCTAATACTTACATTGCTAACAATATCTATATGCATTTTTCTGCAACTTTTTTGGCCAATTTGTCAACTATTTCATTTAAATGAATCTCCACATGTGATGGAATCCATACAAACTGCACAGAACATTCCATTTCTTGCATTACTATGACCAGTCGTTTACAGATATTAACAATATGAAAGTTACATGGATTTTTACTCTGTAAAGCTTCCAATGCACTTTTACTATCAACAAAAATATGTTTCCTTACATTTCTCTATAGTAACCTGGAGTCCTTCACAAATTGCGTGTAGTTCAGTCAGCGTGGATGAGGTGTTGTAACTAATTATTTTACAAACCGTTTCATCTGCAAAACACTCATTGATAAAATATTCCCCTGTAAAAACACCACATCCCGCTTGACCGGTGCTTAATTCTGATCTATCACAATATATATATATATATATATATATATATATATATATATATATATATATATATATATATATATATATATATATATATATATGTGTGTGTGCGTGTGTGTGTGTGTACAGTGTGTCGCCTGGGGAAACTATTTATTTTCTCTAAAAAGACATTTCGTAAGTAGCCGGGATGCCAGTCTTCTTTTTTCCCCTCAAGCTGTAAAATATCTACTGCAATACATCCTTCCTGCCATGGTCTAAACCTTAAATAAGTTTGTAATGAAATGCAATATTTATCTACTCCATACTCCATCATAATATTATACAGTAGCCTTGTATACTTGGACACAGTGTCAAGACCTGGTCTTTCATTTGAGCACATTATTGTACGGGACAACCTATTATCTCCTCCTCTCCTAGTGGTCCTAAGAGTAGCGGCAACAGCAAGTTCCTTTACTCCATGTTCTATACTTGGTAAATCTAACCCCATTCTCATTATTTAAATTCTAGTGTTCCGTTGACAACCTTAAACGATTCTCGCGGCCTCGTTCTGTATCACTTGAAGCTTTTGAATAACTTTCTTACTATACATTATAAGGATGGGAGCTGCATAGTCAATAACTGAACGTATAGTACTGATATAAACGTCCTTTACATGCATTCTCCAGGTATTGCTTCTCCTTTACTTTACTGTTGGACTTATACCCAATGTACATCCCAAGGTATTAGTAAACATCAAATTTTTCTCGCCTCAATCCATTCAAAAATAAATCCCCTTGTTCTGACCTGACATCTACTTTTTTCGTTGTTAATTACAAAGCCCATTCTACAATCAAGCGTACTCAATGCATCTAAAGCCTCTTGCATGTTTCCCATACCTTTACACTGTAATGGTATATGATCAGAATATATTACAACCTGTGTGTCTCCAGGAAATTCGTAGGGAGCCATTATGTTCATCAATATGTTAAAACGAATGGGGTTAAGTACACCTCCCTGTGGAGTCCCCAACTCCATCTCTCAACTGAGTACCAACCCTGAAACCATACTCTAGTCATTCTGTTACTCAAGTTATCCACAATCCATTTCGGCAACTTCCCAGAAACCGCTAAATTAATTAGTTCCTCAAGTATGGCTTCTTTATTTGCCCTATCAAAGGCCCCTTTTAAGTTTAAAAAAGTTCTGCATGTAGGCTTTGGCGCTAAGAGATTTTCCACTTTATATAACAACTTGTTTAATACTATTCTTTCCATCATTTTACTAAAACAACAGGTCAAAGATATGGGACGAAAATCTCCATTGTTCTTTGGTATTGGTACAATTACTGCTTTCGTCCACTTATGAGGGATACAACCCCCATTATAAGACATATTAAAAAAGTCTAACAGGGGGCCCTTTCCCAATACCAGCCAGACACTTAAGGATATCATAAGTTATTCCATCATCACCGAAAGCCGTAGACTTTCCCTTTTTAATCGCATATAATAACTCGCCTCTCGTTATAGGAACACATGTACCATCCTCCAGTGTACACTGACTTTGCACTAACTCACGCCTAAGTCTACGCTTACTTTGTGATGAGGCCTGCGCACTCGGAGGTAATTCGGCAGAACTAGCAGTCCCAGCCCATTTCCTACTAAGTTGACTGACCCTGTGGGTCAGCGTAGCTGTTGCCCGTGCTTCGAACACCTCGCACTTTATTCACTTCCTTCCATATGTCACCCAGGCTCTTGCCTCTAGCGATTCTCCCTAAAAGTCTGTTCAGTATTTATTCCGCGCCTCTTGCTTGATCTAATTTTCATTTGGATTTGCACTTCATTCTCTTTGCACTTTTCTAAGGAGTTTACTCCAGCCCTGAACCAATTTGTCATTAACATACATATTACGTTTCTCATTATTTATTTCTTCTTTATAACTACACTTACTTGTCAAAACAGAATCAATAATATGTAATAAATCATCATAAAAGCTATCAACATCCTTTGGTTCATAATCTGTATACCAATCCTGTATAGTAGTGATCAGCTCCTGTTTTTTGTCTTCCAGCAAATCTTTTCCGCTTAATTAACTTCTGTATTTTATTAACATGTATAGTAATTCGTAATGCAAAATGATCACTAAGCAAATCCTTAACAATCTCACCATTCCCTCTTATTCCACATGTAATAAAATATACTGCCTAATCTAACCTTCCTCCAAGTATGTGGGTAGGCTCATAATTCCCAATATTTCATTATCATCAAACTCCTCCTTCCATTAATGTTGCTGGGTCCCATAGTACCCAGGACTTCGTGTCTAGCATTAATATCACCAACCAAAACACTAACATCATTAGATAGGCACTCAGGCATGCCACCAATATCCAAACTTTGAGGATGTACTGTAGTTACGTACAGTACATAGAGGTTAACAATACAAAAAGACCTCCCTTGGACGTAGCTTTTAACACACAAACTTTCAACCCCATTCTGCTTGTCAGCTATTATCAATTCAACCGGTACACTTTTTCCGAACATAAGTTAACAGACCTCTTGTATTATTTCTATTATTAGCTGGTAAACAGAAACATTGATAATCACGAAAATTCATCAAATTACCATCCCCCGTACCCGTCTCTTGTAAGGCTATAACATCCACCTTATACAACAGTACATAAGCATGCACATCTGTGGTCCTCGGACGTAAGCTATTTACATTCCATGAAAGCATACTTAAACTAGTGTCCTCCATTTTCCCTATTATCAACAGAAACTAACCTTATTCTCTCATTCACAAACTGTTCCATTACTTCTTTCACTCGAGCTAATACCTTATCATGTCACCTCACCTGCAGGTTATCTCTTCCCTTATGTCCATATTTCCGGTCAGATTTGATTACTATATTATTTTCAACCTTCTTTCCTTTTACTTCAACATCAACATTTCTTTGTTCACAAAAATGGGCAATTACCTTCTGGTTGTCCTCTACCTCTTTTCTAAGCATCTGAATTTCTCGCCTGAGTTGAACTACTACACCATACACATCACCAAACTTGTCAATTACCTTATCTTCTGAAACAACTTTTGGTGCAGCATCTTGCACCATTTCCTGTTACCTTCAATGTGTCACTCTGTTCCATCCTCTTCTTCCACACGTTCTCAGTTGAAGGTAGAGTTGTCTCACCTGCAACTCCTCGTCCTTCCTCCTTTTCTCGCTGCTGCACCTCCCCCATGCTCTGCCACCGCACACCACGCATCTCTGGCTTCTTATTGCAAATTTCGGAACCTGCATTATGCGGGCCGCCACAATAGTAACAGCACGGCACAACATGTTGCCCAGACTTTATTTTATTTCCACATTCTATTGAATTATGATCTTTTCCACAGTAATGACACCGACATTTACTTTAACATTTCCAGGCCCTATGGCCCTACCTGCTGCACTTGTAACACAAAACAGGTTGTTCAATAAACTTTGTAATGGACGAGATGACGATTCTGGGTAATCACAAGAAATACACTCTGCCACGTTCGTAGAGTGATACGGTATAAATAATGTGTACTAAAAGTTTAAAGTTCTGCTATAATAGTCAAGATAAGTTTGTCTCTAGAAACAGGGCCGCCATTTGCAATGACGTCACCAGTTTCCCCGCAGACAACGTTCTCCAACAAACTCACCGCTGCAGTCGGTGGTAGTAAAAAGCATGGCCTCTTCAGACCCCAAATGCCACGTTCAGGTAAGTTTTAAGGGTGGGTTTTTTTATGGTCTAAGACTCTAAGTCATGAACATTTCACAAGTAAAGAAATGTGCCGTGAAGAGCAGCTTGTGGACATATAAAACTCCTATGTTCACACCAAAGCACTTGTCCGCCCCCACCTAGAGTAACCACCAATAACACTCAGCACGATCAGCAAAACCAGCCAATTTAAACCTCAATCAGTACAAAACAAAGCTATCCTTAGAGCATCAAAGCAACTCCCGCCATACACCACCAAAATACAAGAACTTCATGAATTATTCAATATCGAACCACTAAACACACGTACACACAGCCAAGCGCAGAGAATATGGAGCAAACTTGAAGAGTTGGAGGGCCCAATATTCTCCCAGTTGAAAGAAGAAGGAACTACTAAAACACACAGCTGGTGGCCCAAGAGCCTCCTTGCTCGCATAAAAGAACAAGACCCACTTTACACATATATGTGAACAAATAACACCACCATCTAACAAACATAAATTAACACCCATTACACTAATGAATACCTAGTTAGCTTAGGTGGGCGCCTGCTGTGTGCGGCCACCACCCCAACATATCAACTCGTCTCAGCTTGGTGGACAGCCCACCTGCTATCTCCCCCTCCTACTTTTCTTCCCGTTTCTATGCTTTACTTCTCTCTCCTCTCCTTTCCCAGTGCAAAGTCATTTGCCACTTTACTTCATTATCATCATCATCAGCTCAGCTGTCATGTTTTCTTACCAGGTAGACTTTCTCTCTTTTATTTCCAGTGCATTTACAGAGTATATCAGTACTAGATGGAGATACGACACACTTTAGAAGTAATGACATTGTCTGGACTTCGTTTTGAGAATGCATTTGGATACATCATCATTTTTAGTAATTAATGGGTAAAATTGGTAGTTTTGGTCATCCCTGTACTTTACACATGCAGACTATGTTTTTTTTATGATGGTTTGCGATGTGTTATGAACGATTTTGACCTTCATTTCTAACGGAAGTCACTAGTTTTGAGTTACTAACCCCCCTCCCCCCTTACCGGTGTATGTTAAGCTAACCTTATAACTTATAACATAATTCATCATACCCTAACTTAACATAACATATGACCTGTATTTTCTTATGCGATCGAAAAATGTTTTGCGACAGAAATCCCGTAGAGATAATGTGTCTTATTGTTTAAAGTACTTAATCACATAGTTAGAAACTTAAGGTTCCCCAGATGACCAAAACCAAAATAATACCAATATTTTTTGGAATGTTTATACGATGAAAGTTGTAGTATGGGCAGCTAATATCCATTGAATTAGTTCATGTAATTAGTAATATTTATATATTCAATATAGCAGTATTGTGATGTACAGTAAAGCACAATTAATTATCTAATAATGTTTATTTAAAAAGCCGATCAGCCAAGAAGGTTGGACAACTATTTCCAGGGTTCATCAAGGCAGATGAAAGAAATAGACCAAAAGTAGATGTCTTTCTGATTGTAGAGTATTATCAAGAACTCCGCCATCCAGCTATGAAGCATATTCAATTACATCTGTCATCTGATCATCTCAATCCCATCCCCTGGCCATGGTTGTCCCTAGTCCTTCCATAACATTAAATTTAGACATCAGTGACGAAAACTTACATTTTCCAGACATGAAACAGAGAAGGAACATGAAAACTTCCATGTTGGAGTTATCGGTCTTTTGCATCATTTTGGCACCCAGCAAGTGAATACACACGATGATACTTGAGCAGTAATTTATTTTAACCTAAAATTAAGGTATGCCTTTGTATATCAACATTGTATATGGCCACAAGTCCTGTATTTTGCTGGTAACAACACATACACCACACCTGGCTGCCTCCAGGCTCCTGCTTGGTGGCTCGAGCCAAACTGTGACATCACAACCAATCACAGAGCTTTTCGCATTCACGTGAATTTTTAGCTACTTTAACCTTTATATTTTAAACTTTTTGGCCTAATATATTTAAAAATATCATTACCATAATGAATTTAAGCGTTTTCTTTACACTTTGACCAGCCATCAAATTAACAAATTCCGACCGACAACTCGTCCATTCTCCCATATCCTATCCCAAAAATTAATATTTTCTCTGGAACATCTCCCTTCATCAAGGCTACCATTTGATTCTTCTTCTCACCACAGATTTTGTGTCGCTTTGCCCATACGAATCGTGTATCGTCAAGAAGAAAATCAGGATCCAGTATAACCCGGTACATGAAGACGATCACCTTGGTGTGTTGTTCTGTGTCCTGAGGCATCGTCATTATCACCTCCTTAAATTATGTCGTCGTCAAAAACTTTACCGCCTCATCCCCAGCTACAGTCATATAGGAATTATTACGACCTTCCTTAAGCAGGGGTTCAAATTTTTTATGTTTTCTTCCCAGTGTGGCAGCCCACAGCAGCCGTTCATAGAATGTCATGCGTAAATCACTTGGAAAGTTCAACCTTCTCCTACGTGAGCTGCTTCCATCACCCGGGTTGCTCGGTACAATGATAATGTCACGATAATCCATTCGACCAACCTGCTGCGTTTATTCTCAGTTGAATTTTTTCTTCTTTCTTCTATGTGTGTGCAGTCCTTTTCTTCCTATCGTTCATGATTTCATCACTTTCACTTCCTTCACTTTTCTTCACCAACTCTCGCCTCCTTTCTTTTCTTTCTTACTAATCACCTCTTGAAAGCTGTCTGTCACCTCCTTTGTTGTTGGCCGCGGATCATTTGCTTCCGATTAGCTACTTGAAAGCCGCAGGTCGTCTCCTATGCTGTTCAGTAGTGCAATCTTTCCATTTCTAGCCAAAGCCTTCACGCGTTTCTGCCCACCACTTGTCCCAGGCATGGTGCAAACCTTAGTTAGCCAGTGAAAATCATCAGTGTTGCCCCAGAGTACAAGGATGACACGCCCGACCATGACCAGTACGGCCAGCGCTCAGAGAATGTGCTGGCAACGGAACATTATCTGAAGCACGCTACGAGACTATATGGCCCGAATTCAGAACGCTGGCTTGAGCCAACACAAAGATTCAAACCTGGTTTGAGATTGGATTTGTCGATCCTCGTGTTAATCCAGCCTGGAGGCAGGCTTAGCTGAATTTTGTAGAGATAGTAGATAGGCAGAATCCTATCATATCATATGATGACACGCAATTCAGACAACGGTATAGGTTCAGCAAGGAAGATTTCCATGGAATTTTCCGTGATATGGAGCATTTGCTTGACGGACCTGTTGGCTATGGTTCACCTCTACCTCCCATTCATCAGCTGATGATTGCTTGAGATTCTTCGCAACGAATAGTTTCTGGGTAAGAACGATTTTGGTTACTGAATGAGTTATGGTAATGTGTTACAACAATTTCGTGTTTAGGGTCCATGAAGATCAAGTAGGTAAATGTAAAGAACGCTGACACTTCTTATTTTTAGTGTGTTTCTTTAGGAAAACTATTTTTCTGTATTTTTAATATAATTGAATTAATGCTGAGTGCATTTTGATTTTAATGCACTAACAAAGGAAAGTCTTTTCTTAAAATTAGTAATCAGGGGAGATGTGGGGTTAAAAGAACAGAGGGAACCTAACCTAATTGAACCTAGCCAGCTTACTACGCCCTGCATTGAATCATTTTGCTTTGGTTATGAATATTGACACCTGTCCCGGATTGTATCTACATTTTGTATGTAATTATTCCTTCTATGAATTTCTTTGACACCATATAACAACACAGTCACGTTGTAACACTGCACCATCCTCGACACCGGCTCCTACTACCACCTGATATCCCTAGCCCGAGAATTGCTGTTCGACACCACAACCGCATCCAGCCCATATGTGCACGAACTGATCGCTAAAGAACAGCCCAGTCCCAACCATTGTAAAAATTATCAATAACTTGTAATAAACCAGTGTATTCACTCCCAGTAAATACTACTTTTTGCACTGTCACTATGCTGAAATGCCCTGTAGTTTGAGCTTTTCCCTATGCAGTTATTATATAGCTTATTTATATCACTTATGTTATTTGTATATTATTTGTAATTCGAAACCCATTCCCCAATTATGTAACTGTATATTTTCAGCCTTCTGGCTGCCAAGCTCTTTCAATAAACCGTTAATTATTATTATTATTATTATTATTGTTATTATTATTATTATTATTATTACCATATATCAATATAGATGGTTCATAATTTGATTGTAATTAAAAGTAACAAAAGCACCTTTTGAAGTACAAGGAGAGATTTCTCCCCCTTAAAATCTTGCCGGTCATAGTTGCCGCCATAATCTTGTAAACATTACTCTCGCTGGTGATTGGCTATCGTAATGGTGTTAATGAAACGTGATTGCTTGGAATTTCAGTGTTCGAATTCTTGCTCGGAATTGAAGAAATGTAACAGATTGCCACCGTTATGAATTCGGGCCTATATGTCGGTGCAAGCTTTTTTTTTGAGGGGGGGGCACTCCCCTACATCCTTGTGTAAGGTGAAGCGCAGAAGCGTTTACAGCGCCCAACAGGGAAGCATGCCTAAGTTCATGCTTGCCTATGTCTCATGAGTTAAGGGCATAGAAACCTGAAGAGTCAGTGGTTTATGTCATCAAATTATTGGAAGCTCCAACAACTCCCTAAATACGAATTCGCAACTTGCGACTTACAACAGGTACCTACTTTACTGCTAGGTGAACAGGGACTAATGGGGGCTTTGAAGTAAGTCCAAACAACTTCCACCGGCCCGGGAATCAAACCTGTGACATCTCGCTTGCGAGGCAAGAACGGTACCGCTTCTACCACCGGTCCCTTCCCCGGTGCAAGCTGTTTCCAACAAGTCTCGGGTACTAGTGTTGGTCATGGATTTCCAGTAGAAAACATCCACTATTTGTCTGCCGTTGATATATTTTCATTACATTAATATCATTATATTATTCTACTAAAGATGGAGCATGGTGATTCAGCTTAATTACAACAAATGCTAGAAATAATAGCTGGCAACCTCACAGATACTAGGAAGGCAGGTCTACCAACATAATGCAGGAATCGCAATTAGTGATTGGAAATATTTGTCCATTGCGAAACAGTGTATTGATGAGAAAAAGGGCCAATACTTTTTGGGGAGAGTATACAGTGTATATGTATTTAATTTAAATGTGGAAAAACTCCACAACTGTGATACATTGAATGAAAAACTTATGTTGTACCTTCATTCCCCCATCTGAAAAAATACATCACTACAGTACCTCTAAAACACCACTTTGTTAGTGAAAACTATCCGTGACAATATAACCTAACCTTAAACCTATCATTACTACACGCCCAGTACTAACGTTATCACCGCGAGGTTTCCGATACTGGCTGGTGAGCAATGATAATAGTTATATACTGTACATGCAAGAAAAACAAAAAATACACAAATAAAGATTGCCCCGGGCAAATCAAGGCTCAGATATCAAACTTTATCCCCACTTTATAAAGCTATGAATGACGTGCTTAACCCCTTGAGTACGATGACATTGACATAACCCCTTGAGTATGATGACTTGATCTCTTATAAATCATCAAAGTTATTTTAGTGAAGGGGTTAAGTCATCGCACTCAAAGGGTTAATTATAACCAGAACTCTCCTTATCCCAAGTTAATAGCAAAGTAACATTAAATTTTGTCACAGTGAATTTTGGGGGGTGAATTCAAAACTGTAACCTAACAAAAATTATCCCTAAGCTTCAAACACTCGAGGCTGTATTTATCATGACGCTTCTATCTATAATAATCACTTGATCGCTTACCTTACACTCAAGTTTTAACCTGTAAAAACATAAACCATCGTTAGATACAAGGGTTTACTATGCTCTTTAAGCCACTCTTAATTTTATTTAACTCATTAATTATTTGTTATAAAATTAGTAAACTTTATTTATCGCCTTTAAATAACCTGTAATTGGGTAAAAATCACTCCTGTTCTCACTATCACACTTTCGTAACCACTGAGCTTGTTTATCAGAGAAGGTATTTAATAACTAGTAATAGGGCTAAAGCAAAGCAAAAAAAAATCATCAGTTATTCAGCTAACACACAAAATAAACTGCATTACTTGAAATACATTTATTGCCATTACAATGCATTTTAAACACCGTAACACAAGAAATAATAACACCAATGAAGGATTGATCATGCATACTTCTACATCTCAATCACAAAGAGAATCGGAATTCCTTTTTACTAGGATTGAAATCACATCAAACATCCTCTCTCTCTCTCTCCCGGTCTTTCAAAATAAATGGTTCACTATTTTAAGATCAACACTGGGTATTGGAAGACGAAACGACCAAAGGAAATAATAGTGGGGCCTAGATTTTATATTTATTTCAATCAATGTGAAGTGAAATAACTGTATGTGCTTGTTTATATATCCTTTAGGATTTGTATATAAATTATGCAAAGTTATGAGTATTAACTTCGGTATGAATTTCTTATAGAATGAAACAAGCGCAATACGTAAAAAAAAACACGAATTAGAACATATACAGTATATTGTTAAGCCAAGGCATAATTTCGTATTATAATCTTGTAAACTAGGTGTTTTGGTTGTTTTCTGTCCCATGCAACAGTTATTTGTGGTAGATTTAATGAAAATTTCGTGTATATATTGATGTATTAATTACGTATGTAAGAATATTTTAGAATATATTGCATCATTTTTGCTTTGATTTACCTCTTATTGTGAGTCCAGATCATTCTAGTATTCGAGCCCACCTCCGCGTCTCGACATCGCTAGAATGTTCTAGGCGTCTGACGATCCGTATATAAGAACATAAGAACATAAGAATGGAGGAAACTGCAGCGGGCCTATTGGCCCATACTGGGCAGTCCCGTTTACACCCAACCCCTATTGCAGATATGAGCATCCAACCTATGTTTGAAGCAATTCAGCGTATTCGAGTTAATGATGATATTTGGTAACTTGTTCCATTCAGCCACTACTCTGTTTCCAAACCAGTGTTTACCTATTTCACGCCTAAATCTAAATTTGTCTAATCTAAAATCATTGTTACGAGTTCGCTCCTGGTTGGATAGTTTGAGTACCTTTGTAATGTCCCCTTTGTTTAGCCCTGCCTTCCACTTATACACCTCTATCAGGTCGCCCCTCACTCTACGTCTCTCAAAGGAGTGCAAATTAAGATGCTTTAACCTGTCTCTATACTCAAGGTTCCTAATGCCCGGGATTAGTCTTGTCATTCTCCTCTGAATTCTCTCCAAGGATTCTATATCCATTCTGTAATACGGTGACCAGAACTGAACTGCGTAATCCAGGTGTGGTCTCACAAGAGCAAGATACAGTTTTAGGATGACCTCGCTAGTCTTGTAACTAACACTCCTTTGTATGAACCCAAGTACTTTATTAGCCTTGTTACGAGCAAAAACGCATTGTTTACTTGGCTTAAGGTTCCTACTTATCATTACTCCTAAATCTCTCTCGCAGTCGGATTTCTCTATGGCATCGTTGTTCATCTGGTATCTGGTTTCCCTGTTTACATCTCCTATACTGAGTACTTTACATTTGTCGACGTTGAATTTCATCTGCCATTTTTCAGACCATTCGAAAAATTTGTTTAGATCTTCCTGTAGTTTTGCCGAGTCCTCGTCAGATTTGATAACACGTCCTATTTTAGTGTCATCAGCAAATTTACTTATGTTGCTGTCAATGCCGATATCTATGTCGTTTATGTATATAATAAATAATAATGGTCCAAGTACTGAGCCTTGGGGAACTCCACTTGTGACGTTGCTCAGTGACTGCCCAGTGCCCAGTCATTTAGTTGCTCGCTTCCGTTCCTAGTGTAGAGACCAAGCCTAGCAGAACAACTAAAGACAGATGTTGTGCAAGTATTGTGGAATTGTTGTGATTAATATAAAGTGTGGAGACTAAGGAATTGTACACTGGTAGTGTGCTGACTATATTGGAAGTGTAGAGTCCAGCGGTGAAGACATTACCCTGTTAACAGTGTTGTGAAGAATTCGGGTTTATTAAAGGAGACTACAGTGCACAAGTGTGTTTCTGTGACCTGGTGGAAATCTACCTGCCTGTTGTTTGTCTGTACACTGATACCGATACCGATCGTCGGGAAATTACCGGGGACTGGCGGGACAGCCAGTGGCAATTCGATAACCCGGAACTGTGAAGACCGCCCTCTCCCTTGTGCCATTGCTGGCCATCTTCCCGGACCGGACCACCCACGACTGTCATCGTCCACAACAACTCACGAGCGTTCTCGGTTTATCGAGCATTAGCTTGCCCTCCCCACTGGTGGTGTGAGTGACCCACACTCCAGCTGGAGAGCAGTTATAGCGCGATATTCCCTGCGTGGTTTGAGCTCTTTTCCTTCTACTACTATTTTTCCTTTTTCGCTCTGGCCTAGGGACCTGCACCCTCAAAAGTGTATTCGTCCTGCGGTCCCCCCTGTAACTGTTCACCTCCCTCCCAGGAGATTGTGAACACGAAAGGGGGTCGGAGCAAAACCCTCCCCAGCCGAGTCTTTCCAGGAAAACCGTGATCGTGCGGGTCCACCTGGAAAGAGGGTAGCAATCCTTATCCTTCCCAAATAGGCACACTTAGCTCATGTCTATAAGTGAGCAGTCACCCACACTAGGAAGTAGGCTTCCCCCATCGGGGCTCCGGGAGAGAAGCTCAGGAACCACTCTACGACCACCAGCCAGTGGGGAGTGCTGTAATTCCTCTGCTATTTACTCAAACGGAATAGGTAGGATCTAAAAAAAAAAAAAAAAAAAAAAAAAAAAAAAAAAAACCCACAACAACGGTTATGGAGCGCGTACGCCCTCCTAACCGCGATCCCCGCCTGAACCGCCAACCTGACGACCCGAACTACGACAGGCTCCGCACAGAGAAAGCGGACCAGTTATGCGCCTTCAATGAAGCCCTGAAAAGTAAGAACAACACCACCACCTCCAACAACTCCACCACCACTGCTACCGCCACTGAGGACAACTGGACGAAGGTAGAAAACAAGAAACGCCGACGTGCTTTTTCGGGAAACGAATGCCGTCAAGCAGCCCCCAAGGCACCCATCACCACCACCAGCTCACCCCCAACGACACTGCCAAAATTCCGGATCACGAAAACGGACGCAAAAACAACATATGCCGCCGTCACAGAGATGGAAAAGCTGAATCCACTGGCCAGGTTCTCAGTGCGGCCCAACCTAAAGGGGGAGATGATCGTTCACCCCAAAGACAAGAACTCCGCCACCACCCTCGACACCTACCTGCAGAACACCACCACCGTTACTTCAACCAAGCTAGACCCCGCCCAGAAACTGATGAAGTCGGTAGTCCTCCGGTACCCAAAGGAACTACCTCTCGAACCCCTGGAGAACCACCCGAAGATTTTAAAAGCCGAAAGATGCTCTCCCCTGTCCAACAAGACGGCCACCACGAAACAAGTACTCATAACGCACTACGGCTCACCCCCCAGCACCATAGACCTCAAAACCTGGGGGACCTACGAAGTGAGGCCCTTCGTCCCAGAGCCCCTGCGGTGCTTCAGATGCCAGAAATACGGGCACCATCAGACACGGTGCACGTACAAGGAGATCTGCGCAGTCTGCGCACAGAAGCACGGCACACACTCCTGCCTCACCAAGCTGAAAAATGGGGAAAAAATTGCCCCCAAGTGTGCCAACTGCGGGGGCAAACACCACGCCTGGAATCCTGGATGCTCCGAGAGAACAAAGAGGGTCCAGGCAAACCGACCAGCAGCAAGACCGGCACCCACCGCCTACACACCAGCCCCACCAAGTACCTTCGTGTGGGGAACCCAAAGGCCAAAACAACAAAGACAACCTCCTCAGCCAGTCAACACTCAAAGTGCAGCCCAGTTTCCTGGCCTCACTACGGCCACACCTCAGCCACCCAAGCAGCAGACAACCACGAGACAGACAAAAGAAGCACACACCAAGGCACCAGAAGGAATGATACACGTATCAGACCTAGCCAAGGTACTGACAACCTTCGCAGAGGGCCTAGCCGGACTACTGGGCCACAAGATCCAACCCACACAGCTCCAAATACTCATGGGGAGCGTCCTCGGGCAAGTCGCCACAGCTCCAGCCACCTCAGTGGAGGAAGCCACGCCGGTCCCCACACGAGTGACAGCCGAGGTACACTCCACACCGAAGAAGGCCACCAGAGAACCCAAGATACCAACAGCTACCAGAAAGAAACTAGACGTTTCAACTCCCCTGAACCGAACCACGGCCCAGAAGGCAAAAACCACAGAACACGAAGATATGGACCTGATCCAGTTGGAATCGAACCTGGACATCTCCATCGAGGACCATCAGAAGTCCCCGATGAAACAGTGGTGGAAAACACCAGCACCCTGAACATCCTAACATGGAATGCTCAGGGCATCAAAAACAAGAAACACCTCCTACAAGAAGCAGCAGCCAAGGACAAGCTTGACATCATACTGCTACAAGAAACACTTCTACAAGAACACCACTGTTTCAAATTCAGCGGTTACAAGACATATAGGAGGCACTTCACGCAGGCGTCAACAAGAGGATGTATGATCTTGGTCAAGTCAAGCATACCCTCCGCCGATGTCACGCAGCAATTTCCATGTGGGGAAAACATCGAGACACAGGCCGTCAAAGTAACCCTCCAAGAACGGGAATTAACTGTTCACAACATCTACAAGAACCCAAGGGGCTCACTGGAGGTTACTCATTTATTTGCTTCGGCCGCTGACCACGCCACACTCATAGGAGGGGATTTCAACGCACATCATCCCTTCCTAAGCTCGGCAAGCCCCACAAATGAAGACGGCCTACACCTATACACCACCTTTCAAGATACACCCGAGATCTGCCTCCTGAACACCGGAGAGCCCACCCACACTAGGGGAGGAAGGCTAGATCTAACCTTCGTCTCCAGTGCACTACAGCCTTCGGCCTCCTGGCAGATACACCCCACGCTGACCAGCGACCACTTCGCCACCCTAACAACGCTGAAGGTGAACAAACTCCCCACTCCACCCCCCCCCCCCCCCCGAGATGGAGATACAATACCCAAAAGGCAGATTGGGGACTCTTCAAGAAACACCTGGCTAAGTGGCGCGAAAAATCACAGCCGTCCGGCGCAGCACCCGTGGATGAGACAACCCTCCACCACCAATTGGTCGAGGCGTTTCACCAAGCGGCAGAAGAGGCCATCCCAAAAACAAAACCCACATCAAGACAGTACAATGATTACTGGTACTACTGTCCCAGGGTGAAAGAACTCAACCACAGAGTGAACATGGCCCGAAGAAACTATAGGAGACATCCCACGGCAACAAACAGACATCTCCTGCAAGTCATAGTTAAGGACACCAGGGAAGAGAAGGAAGAAATAAAAAACGTAAGCTGGCTCAAGTGGTGCTCCGAACTGAACGAGCACACCTCCCTTGGCAAGATGTGGGCCCAGATCCGAAGGGCATCTGGGAAGGCAACACCACCACCACCAACCCATCCCAACCCAGAAGAGGAAGCCGAGAGACTTGCAAAACTGTTCGCTGACCGAGCAGCAACGAAAAACCTCCCGAGACAGGCGGAGGAGACACAACGGCGTCTGCGACAGGTCAGACTCCAGACGATCGAAGAGGCCTGCAACAGTGAAGATGACACTGACAGACCATTCAACCAGCAAGAACTCCAAAAGTCGCTAAAACGAAGCAAGGACACAGCTCCAGGGGCAGACAGGATAACCTACTCCATGCTCTCTCATGCCGGTACAGCCGGACACGAGGCTCTGCTGCAAGCCATCAATGCTTCGTGGACAGCACAAAGACTCCCACCGGAATGGAAGAAGGCAGATATACAGCCCATTCCGAAGCCCAGAGAACCAGACAAGCCGAGGCCCATCTCCCTTCTCAGCTGCATAGCCAAGACGGGAGAAAGAATGGCTCTCAACCGACTCAAGTAGAAAGTAGGCAGCCCACACCCTCACATCTTTGCTTACACCGAGAACACCGGCACAGGCAACAACATCGCCGAGATACTCAGCACAGTGGACAACAAACCAGCTCTGGTGGTCTTCCTCGACCTGGAGAAAGCCTTCGAACTAGCCAATCCATTGGCCATTACAACTACGCTCGCTAAAAAAGGCGTCAAAGGAAGGTTGCTGGGGTGGATCCAGAACTACCTCACACAGAGAGAAGCACGAGTACGCTTTCAGGGAACAACCTCAAGCTACAGGGTCCATGAAAACGGAACCCCACAAGGAGGCATCCTCAGTCCAATGCTGTTCAATGTCCTGATGGAAAATCTAGTCAAGCTTCCTTTCAGACAAACAGCCAAGCTCCTATGCTATGCAGACGACTTACAGCTTATAGTAAGATGATCGAACAGACTAGCCAACACGCAACACGCACTCCAACTTATAGAAGAGGAGTGCAACAGACTTGGACTCAAGATAAATCCAGCCAAGTCGAAAGCGATGGCCATCTGCACAGACACACCAGACAAGATGCTCTCCATACAAAACACGCCGGTAGTCTGGACCAACGCCCACCAGTGTCTTGGAATCTGGTTTGACCAGAAACTCACCTTCAAGCCGCAACTCGAGTATCTCAGGCACAGGACGAAGAGCAGACACAATATAGTCGCTCACCAGCAAATCCGCAGGAGCAAACCTCCCTGTGCTCAAAGCCTACTACACGGCCGCCATCAGATCGCTGGTAGATTACAGTGCTCCAGCACTCATTGGACTGAGAGAAGACCAAATAGCTAAGCTAGAAGTCATTCAAAACAATGCTCTCAGGACCATGCTCGGAGCACCCATGTGGACCAGAATTTGCAATCTGCAAATGGAAACCGAGCTACCACCCCTGGCAGTACGAGTCAAGCAGGTGACAGCCGGTCTCCTCGCCAAAATCTGTAGAGCAGACAAGCCCACAGTTGCCAAGATTCGAATCAGTGCCTCCCTCCACCTCGACCACACAGTGCGAGGGGCCACCTGGTCGCACGAGGCAAGCGAGGTCATCCGACACCTGCAAGCAGAAACACTCGTCAAGAACAACCAAGACACACGAGACAATGGTTACGCTGTTCCTCCACCATGGAGCCCTCCACCAGCCACACTCAAATTTACCGACCTAGGCGATAGTAAAGCCAACCTCCAGAAGGAGGACCTCAAAAAAATAACTCTCAGAGCCATAGCCACCGAGACACCGGCTGATGCAGCATCATACTTCACAGACGGCTCGGTGGACCCAAAACATCATAGATCCGGAGCGGCCTTCTACACCAAAGGTCAGACCCTCCAATGGAGACTTTCCAATGACTGCTCCACCCTACAAACAGAACTGGTAGCAATCTCAAAGGCCCTACAACACGCTGCAACACAACACAACAAGTCCATCATAATTCACACGGACTCGAAATCGGCCATGCAGGCGCTGCAACACAGTCAACCAAGAGACAACGTCCACATCATCACCTCGATCCTCGCACAGCTACAGGAATTCCAAAGCCAAAACCGACCAGTCGTCTTACACTGGATTCCCAGTCATGTAGGGATCGGAGGAAACGACGTGGCAGACGAAGCAGCCAAGGCAGCTACACGTTCTAGTAGCGTACACATCCAAGTTCCAGCAAGTGTGCAACAGATCAAGAATCACCTCAGAAAAACCAGCAAGCTCCACATCAAAAAGAGCTTCCTTCGTGCACTCAACGCTGGTTCCCAATCAGCCAAATGGTACCTGGCGGCCACAAAAGGGGAACCACCTTTCGCTGACAAGAAAACTCCAAGACAAACCCAAGTCAGCCTTCATCGACTACGACTAGGGTACAAGTGCTCCTGGCAGATGATCGGAAATGACGTCATGGATTGCACCTACTGTCAGGAGCCAGCAGCCAACCCACTTGAACACTATCTCCTCGACTGTGAGGTCACACAAAGCCTCCGAAACAAAACTCAAATCTCCCAAGAAACACACACAACACCAGCGGCCACTCTAACCCGAAAGGCCCATACAGACCACATTCACCACCTACTCCGGGTCATCACACGATACCCACCACCCAGATAGCTTAGAAAGCATCCTCTCCCAGCAAGTGCGGACCCCAGTTCGGGGGGCGCGCCACTCCGAAACTGACCACGTCCAAGAGTGGGGGTTGGTGGTAAGCGTCCACTGATCGGGGGTCCGCTCACACTTGCAACCTGCAGTATCCTTCCAATCTGCAGGTGGGACCACCTCCATTCCCAATCCGGTCTGGCTGCTCCTGGAGCTCCGGCCGGAACCACCAAACGGGCCGCCTATAGGCAAAGGCCCGTGTCGGACTACGGTCCGACAATCTAAACAACAACAACGGTAACCAGTGGTGAAAGCTGGGTAAGCGGTGAAAGGAGGAGGGTCGGAGAAGAATTCTCACTATCGAGCGGCGTGCCTCAGGGCTCTTGTCTCTCACCAACCCTTTACACACTCTACACGGCTGACCTGCCACCCCCACTCGTCGGCAGCGAGTACGTCATGTATGCCGACGATGTAACACAGATCGTCACCTGCCCAGGAAGGTCCACACCAAGGATGGCGCGACTCACTGCTCGTGCAATAGAGGAGATCTCGGAGTATGAACATAAATGGAAAATAAAAACAAACAAAACGAAATTTGAGGTCATACCCATAGCCAAATTCAAGCCGGCCCCATTGATGATCGACGACGAAGAGATTGAGTACTCTAAACAAGGCAGGTTGCTCGGCCTCATCATTTCTCGGACGGGCATCATTCCCCACGTGAAGGACAGACTAAATAAAGCCAAAGTTGCCGCAGCCAAATTAAAACGTTTTAAATTGATGCCTGAGAAGATACAAGTTCACCTGTACAAGGCGCTGGTGAGGCCTGTGTTGGAGTACCCATCTATACCACTCGCCACACTCGGGAAGACTAGACTACAACAACTACAGAGCTTCCAAAACAAGTGTTTGAGGTCAGCCAGTGGCCAAGCGCCACCCTACCAGGAGACAGTGCAAACCATCCACCTAAGAAATAAAACAGAGGCCCTCAACTTCAGGTTCCATCGCCTAGGGAAGAAGGTTTGGGACAAGCTCCTGGACGACCCTCACAGCCCAGACCACCTACGCGGGGAAGACATCAACGGAGGGAGACCCCACGCCTGGTGGCCCCGGAGTCTGCCTGCACTACAACTACCCAACCCGCGACCCACCTATGTCCGCCACAGTGATCCACCTTAGATTAAAACTTAGATGATATAAATTCACATTTAACAAGTCACAATCAAGTGGGTCCATAACGTAATACAGTATAAGATGTTAATAAACTTGTAATTGTAAAATCAATCTAGTCATTGTCTACTAAAATAACCATTGTGCAACCTCATTCTAAATCCTAGGTTAGCTTAGTTAGCCAACAAACTCCGTAATATGTAAAACAAGGGGTGTCGTCCCCCTCTGTTTAACTCATTAAACTTCTTTTCCAACCTTTCCCCCCACGACTATATGTTGTGACTTCTCTATCCCTCATGTCTGGCTGTGCCTTGAGCCCCAGCATGCCTTCCATCCTTTTCCCACCTTAACCTAAAAAAAAAAAAGGTAACAATAATATTTTTGTTTACAGATAAGCCGCTGCAGACATGACTAGAGCGCTCTGGCGATTTAGAAAACTTAATATTGTTGGTGTACGCTTTTGTTGACGGTAAGGTAAGACAACAACTTAACACCCCAACCGACTCATGTAACCTAAAATAATGCACTACCATCCTACTACAGGTAAGGTAAGGTTAGTCTAGTATACCTGTACACAGTCGTTTCTAAAAAATTACATATAACACCAATAAAACCGTTGCATACTTGTTATAAACATACACAACATTTTATACGTAATTAATAAAACAAATGGTAAAACATGTAATAATAAATCACTGATATATGCAACCGGGTACAGTCATACAATATGCCTACGTCAGGCAGCGCTACACAGGCAGGGGAGAGTATCGTACTTACACTGATATGCCATGTAATATCCAAATTTTTTTGTCCAATAATTAAGTCGATGAACAAAACACTGTGCAGTAATCCCCTCGCTACATATAAATACGTATATCTCTTGATCAATTCTTATTTTCACCTTTTGAAAGACACATTAGTAGAATATAACCCAAGTTTTATGGTAATTTGGTTGAAATAATTATTCTTGTTACTTACAGGTGTTGGCTGTTAGGATGTCTCATTAGTTTCACACCCTGATAAAACTTTCATATTTAACTCGCTTCACTTTATTAAAACACTTTTATTTGCATCACTTTAATAGCCACTTTAAATGTATGTAATTAATTGTTTTGTCTTTCAGCACGGGGTGGTAATAGCATAATGGTATAACACTTTCGCTTCCTTACTGTTTGTAGCGCAATTTGGTAAATTTGCATAAGTGGGTCCAACTCAATATGTTAAGAATCACTTTTAGAGTTTATGAATCTCTCCTCATCTGAATACCGAAAGCAACACCATCACCTACTAAACATGGAAAACACGAATAGGGTAAACTTTTTATAGTCTGGGATTTTTAAAGGTGAGGAAGTTAGGTAAGGTTTTCAAAGGTTTGTTTGTTCTGTTTAGTATTTTACCCAAAATTTTCCCTCTGCTGAAATGCTCTGCCCACTTTAAACAAGTAATATTGTTAGTAATTTTATCGATTAAAATACTCGAAAAATATTGATTTCCGACATAAATGCCATAGTAGAAAAGTGTCTTAGAGTAGTCTGAATTATGCGAAAATCATGTTTTTAATTTCGAATTTGAGTTGGGCCCACTTATGCAAATTTACCCACAATTTTTCTTTGAAGTAAATGTCGGATAACAGTTATGAGTCGGATTATTTTATCATTAAGCATTTCAATAATTCACAACACTATTGACATAACTGTTTCGGCCACATGGCGTAACTGAACAACACTTAATTTTTTTTCTAATTTAGACACTTTCTGATCCTTTCACAGCTAAAATTCCAACTCCAATGTTTTTGCATTAATTTTTCTAACTTAATTTTATAAATAGAAGGTCGAGGAAAGCGTTATTGCGGAGAAATTAAAACAAAAATTGTCGCCCGTCGTGGAGGCTTGAACGTCTCTCAATATTCCTCCATCTTGTCATTTTGACTCCCGCCGCCCGCGTTGCTAGACAAAATTATTTTCACCAAACCAAAAAATAGACAACAGCTAAATTCTTTCTACACCCTAGTTAAAACTGCACCATTTACCCACAAATACTTAATAATTCTTTGATATTAATTCAAATTCATATCCAAAATTATTGCGTTTTATATACATAATATTGGAAGGAATTCATAACATTTCCAATTGTTATTTTCACCATTAAGATATTCAGTAACCCATTTCCTTATCACATAAGGTTTGTGAGTTTATTATATATGGTGACGAGAGATTGGGGGTAAAATAAACTATTAAATATAAAGAAATTGTAATAAAATTAGCAGGAGCTGTTAAGGACGCCGAGGCTTTTACCAGGAACATTTACGGTGTGAAACTGTCACTACTTAACCGAAATAACTTTATTTATCTAAAGTTTATATTCGTTATCTATTGTATACAAGAAGAAAATATATAATATAAATACATGAATAGAAGAAATATATTAGATCATGTATATATTTGTAGGAGATAAAACATTTAGTATAATCATAGAAGATGAATGGTTAGAACTTCTTTAGCATTTGAAGGACAGTGATTATAAAGTATTTGTTCGATTTAACCTGTTGTCTGTAATGTCAAATTCCTATGAAACCTTTCCTATTTAATTAATATGACATAATCGTCCTTATCTATATCATTTTGTTCCCTATAACCGTTTAGTAATTTCCTGGTAAAAACCTCGGTGTCCCTTTAACTGATTAAGGAAAGGAATAACAGTTATTGTTAATTTTAATCAGATTTCTTCATATTTAACAATTTATTTCACCCCCTATCTCTAGTCACTATATATAATAAATCCATAAACGTTAGAGGATAAGGGAAATGGGTTAGTGAATATCCTAATGGTGAAAATAACAATTTAAAAAATATTGAAATTTCCTTCCAATATTAGTTATATAAGAAACCAAAATTCTGCATATAATGAATTTAAAATTACATTGAATAATTATTAAGTATTTGGGGGTAAAGGTTGGTGTTTTGAATAGGATTTACAGAAAATTTAGATTTATTTTATATATTGGTTGGGTGAAAATAATTTGGTCTAGCAACGAGGGAGTCTCAAGATGACAGTTGAGAGGCGGAATATGGAACTACGAAGGGCGACAACTTTTTTTCTCCACATTAATGCTTTCGCCGACCTTTTATTTATAAGATTATGTTAGAAAATTTAGTGCACAAACTTCAGAATTGGATTTATAGCTGTGAAGATATTAGAAAAGTATTTAAATGGGAAAAATAGTTTTGTTTAGTCGTGTCATGTGACCAACAGTGATGTCAATAGTGTTGTGACTTATTAAAATGTTTAATGGTAAAATACTGCTTTTACTTTGTATTAATGATCAAATTTTAGTATTTTAAGTTATGTAAAGTGATTATTGGAATGAGATGAGTAGTGTGAGAGTTAATAAAGTGTTGTAGTGGACGTCTCCCCTACAACTGCGTAGCCACAGCCACCACCTGCTACCGCCTTCCCTAGCAACCAACCAGATGTTACCGTATCTTAGCAACGGAACTAGTCACCGGCGACTTTCTGGGTTTTCCCAACATGATTCATAGAGGACTGGCGGCTGCTGCTGGGTATATAAGCTCTGTCTCTCCATTGAGATTCATTCTGCCCATCTTCCTGAACACGCAACACCTCCTCCAGCAAGCTCCACGCTGTCCAGCTTTCATTCAACCAGGAGGCCAGCAACAGGCAACATCTTCTCTAACGAAGCTCCTGCACATCTACCTCCTTCAACACGCTACTCACCGAACGTCTTCTACTTAGCAGCTCCTCACCACACGGCACCTCCAGCACCAGACTGTCTATCATATAACTTATATTATATAAGAAAACCACATTAGAGTTTCCTTCCATCCTGAGTGCTAGACAACATTAATATCACGATACCCCTACAGTGTTGATGAATGTTTCATTTTCTTTTAGTAATAACTACATGTTTCCCCGATATTTAACTGTAAGAAATGTATGTAATTATAAAGGAATGTGATTAATCAAAATATATAATTACTTGTACAATATCCAAAGATAAATGATATAATTATTTCACCAAGACGCGGCCGTGTTACAGGCATGACTTATATATTTTTATGTATTTCACTTCATGTATTAGTAAAGACGCTTAGAATTTAGTCAATATTAACAATTAACAACAAAAACTATTACCATTAATTAGGTTAATTTTATTTTACACCTTTTAATAATGCATATAATTAGAAATTGTTAGTAATATAAGAATCATCTGTCGAAATCAGTAGTCATGACATATATATATATATATATATATATATATATATATATATATATATATATATATATATATATATATATATATATATATATATATATATATATATATATAAGGTACTCCGTTGTTTCCATTCTCCCGTGTGATTTTATCAAGATTTATCTTATCCACGTTTTCATTGTGGATTTACATGAAATATATATATATATATATATATATATATATATATATATATATATATATATATATATATATATATATATATATATGCAAGTAAATCACTGTAGGTGCGCGTGATCTAGGTATATGCTGATAACCACCAGGAAAGAAGATGAGTAGTGTGAGAGTTAATAAAGTGTTGTAGTGGACGTCTCCCCTACAACTGTTTTCTTCTTTCCTGGTGGTTATCAGCATATATATATATATATATATATATATATTGATAAAATCCCCACACCAACACACTCGTAGAGGAGCTTAAGAGAAGGGAGTGACGTGACTAGTCAGGTCAGGTCAAAAATAAGGGACCCACTAAATAACTATCATACATTGATGAGAATACTGACTGTTTTACTCTATTATGGTGGGCAGAATAATAATGAATATATGAACACACATTAGTAGGTTTCCTATAAATATTGAACTGAAAGGTGTTACCTACTCTGTGGATCAGACAGTCTAGGAATGGTAATTTGCAGTCACTTTCTAATTCCATTGTGAATTTAATCGAGGGGCTAAGTTGTTAAGTAGTGGTAGAAAGGCTTTTAAGTCCTCATTACATGGCCAAAGACCAGTATAGGACAAAACCCCCTTGAAATAACCTAACTGGGATCAGCAGTGACATAAGCAAGTTTGCGAATGGCATCAAAATAGGGCGGCAGATTAATTCAGGGCAGGATGCAAATGCACTACAGGAGGATTTAAATAAACTGCAGGAGTGGTCAGAAAAATGGCAAATGAAATTCAACACCAGCAAGTGCAGCGTACTTAATATTGGAAGAACAAATACTGTCAATGTATACAGCCTTAACAACATCAACCTAGAGAAGTCGAATTTTGAAAGAGACTTAGGGGTACTTGTAAGCCCGGACCTACGGCCTAGAAAACAGTGCATTAATGTTCGAAATAAGGAAGAGTATTAGCATTTATATCTAGAAGTGTAAGTAATAAGAGTGCAGAGGTCTTATTGCAACTATATCTTGCGCTAGTCAGGCCGCACCTCTATTATGCGATTCAGTTCTGGTGCCCTTTTTATAGAATGGATATCAATCAATTCACTAGAGTCGGTGCAACGAAGAATGACGAAAATTATTCCGGGACTTAGAAACCTTCCATATCAAGATAGGTTAAAGAAACTAAACTTGCATTCCCTAGAAAGACGAAAAGTGCAGGGAGATATGATAGATGTATTTAAGTGGGTGAAAGGAATCAATAAAGGAGATATAGATAAAGTTTTTATAATATCCGAGCAGGATAGGACTTGTAGCAACGGATTTAAGTTGGATAAGTTTAGGTTTAGGAGGGAGGTAGGAAGGAACTGGTTCACAAATAGGGTGGTGGACGAGTGGAACAAGCTTAGCAACTCTGTAGTAAGTGCTGGAACGCTGGAAAGTCTTAAAAGGAGGCTAGATAGATTCATGGATGATAGAGAGTGGTAGTAACTCTCGACTGGAGCTGCCATGCACAGGCCATCCGGCCTATTAGTGCGGCAGCTAAAAGCAATTTTTCAAGAGAATCATGCAAATGGTGATACAAGCACCAAATTTGGCATGGTATTTCTCTAATGGTTACTAGTCAAGTCTGCCTGATTGGCCATTTGAGAATCCAAGATGGCGGCCATTTTTTAAGATGGCTGCCATATTGACCTTCAAAAGTTGATTTTTCTTATAGAAATTGATGTAGTTGGTCAATCTGAGTGATCTTGGTGTCGATATATATGTTTTCAAGCATGCTCAGATGATTTTTTTTAGTTTTAAGTCCATTGTAACATTTTTATC
This sequence comes from Homarus gammarus, assembly GCA_958450375.1. Lineage (NCBI taxonomy): Eukaryota > Metazoa > Arthropoda > Malacostraca > Decapoda > Nephropidae > Homarus > Homarus gammarus. The sequence continues at coordinate 824,743 of CAUDMG010002235.1, forward strand.
CAAATAAAATAACACTTTTAGTAAACAAATATAACAAAAAAGAACTTACTAAAAAAAAAGTACTCACTATTAGCACTGGTTCCTGTGACTTCTCCTGACAGTACATCTTTGTGCATTTACTGCTTTTCACATATGCAGCTGCAAAGTGCGGTGCAGGAAAGTCTAGAGCGAAAGTATTTGCTTCTCTGGTTGCAGTCTTTCTTACAGGAACATTTGGTCAACTCCTGACAGCATGTCGCAATCGGGGGAAGAGTCGTCCAACGTATCTGCCATGCCTCTACCTTCTGCGTTCATCCCCAGTTGACAGGACTGCTGGTTTCTGGATTGGAGATTGTTGCCTGGTCCCAGATGATACCAGCCTGGTAGCCAGCCCGCTTTGTATGTTCCTTGAGGGCTGCCTGGGTTGGTGGAATGGAGGGAGGCAGGAGCTGACTGGTTCTCATGCTTGAAGAATTCTTGCAAGTCATACTGTCTGTTCTGACTGGAGATGAAGAGTCGCGAGAACAGCTGACAGTCATCTTTCAGTACCTTTTCTTTGGAATTGCTAACAACGTGGTCATGTTTGAAGAAGGAGGATCTGTTTTTCTTGATTGGAAGGTAGAACAGACATTTACCTTCATTCTTTAGTCCCTCTAAGAATGACGGGAATTGCTCTTTTCCTCTGTCATGGTGTGTACCAACCATTTTCGCAATATCTGGATCTACAAAGTTCTTTGTCTTAACACCAGAAGGTCAGATGACTCTTCTTGGAAAGGGTTGCCCATCTCCCGCAGCACCTTCGAATGTGCTTCCACATTCTCAAAGAATGATTTCTGTGCATTCAGGGTCTGCTCATGATGTCGGCTGCTGGTGGTGGTTCCATCTTTTGCACCTGACGCAGCTTCATATCCAGCAACAAGACGACTTACTTCAGGTCCAGCCACCATCCACCTTTAATCACTGCATTGTTTTGTTCATGGGTTTGATCAATAGCAATGGCAGAGAACTCTCTTCCTGACTTGTGGACAACAAAGTTCCCCTTGTAGAACTCCCTCGATACCTCTGGATGTTGTTGCTCAAGGCACATCATGTCTCGAAGGTGAATTGGAAGCCATAGGGCATAATTAACATTGTTATTCGCAAAGAAGTAGGGGATCAGCTCTGAGAGTGCTTCAAGGTAGAGTTTGAAATTGCCTTCCCTGAATGAGCGGATCAACATGAAGATGGTGAGCTCCATGTCCAGCACAAGGTTCCAGAATTGGAACTGTGAACTCTCAAGCCTCTGTTGTTTACACCAGTCTTCAAAGCTCAAAGTTGACCTTTCAGACTCATCAGAGCAATAGTCCTGGTATGCCTCCTTCATCAGTTTGTACAAGCTGCATGCTGTGACTAGACGTGCTAGTCTCGTCTAAGTTACACTTGATACAGACAGAAGAGACAGCTGTACCAGATGAAGCCACTCCTGTTTCAAGAAGGGAATCGGTCCAACCACTGTCTTGTAGTAGCGTTCTTAGTGATCTCAGTGCAGCCGTCTCTATGTGAAGTCCCCCGATCATAATAACATACATGTCTTCTCCATACTCAGGCCAATGCCATTAGATTTGTTTTGTCAGGGCATACAGTGGCTGGTCAGCAGCTATGACTGGGATCTGACCTGGGTTTAGAAAAGCCATTGTATCACGAACCTTTTCCATGACATGCTTGATGGTTGCCACTGAGTGTGCCTGATCTCGAAGCAGGGGAAGCAGAGACGTAATGCTCACTTCAAAAGGCTGACTGCTCTTCTGTGCTGCATGGTGAGCTGTCCACGTGATGCAGACTTCATCAGCCACATCCTCAGTGAGCAAGACCTCTTCCAGCCACGCATACTCTTCCTGCAGGTGTGACTGGATTGACTCAGGTGCTGGCAATGACTGAGGTGCTACCAAGGGAGGATTGGGATTCTTCATAATATAAGCTGGTCGGACATTGGTGAATGCCTCTGGAAGCTCAGGAACTTTATTGACCATCGTATCTGCATTCCGTCTGAGTGGCTCACGCTCCTCACCAGCCTGCTCACGGCTTGGATGTTGAAAGATGGACACACTGGTCCCATGGAAGGACGTTTTGGCCGTAGTCGCAGTGGGGTTATGGTCAATGTTGTCCACTGCTGAAGTCGTGAACAACTGCTTCCTCAAGATTTGTGGACACACCACTCCATCTTCCACGTACTGGCATACAATTGCTTCTCCTCGCTGGGCTGATAATTGTAGAACTCTGTCATATGAAATGCTGACCCAATTTTCATGCAGCATGTCGATGAGCTGCCTCTTTCTTGTCTTAGCAAACACAGACATGCCGACGTAGGTCGCAAAAGGTGTCTCATGGTCCTTGGAGTGTCTGTGGACTTGTGTTCCTACCTTATAGTTGGCAAAGCAGTTGTACTGTAAGAGCTGTGATATAGAAAGGTCAGACTTCGATGCGCCATGCTGGAGTTGGGTTTTGATATCTGCACCATGTTCGATCATGCATACAAATTGAAGCAGTGATGGTGGAACATCCTGTTCAATGTATCCTTCATGAAATGTACTGCTGAAGTGTGACTTGTGCTGAAGCATGTTCCGTCGTATCATCCCAGCTGCCTTGGCCAAATGGATCGCGTCACCATATTTGCTTGCTTGTGCCAGGATTGAGCCAATATCCTTCTCAAAGGGCAGTAGGATATCTCTTTCTTGGTGATGAGCTTGCAGCTGGGGGATGTGAAAAAGCAGCTGGTCCTTCAGTCGAGTAGCATGAACATCGGGCGATCCAACACCCAGCTGCTCAAGTCTCTGTCTGTAGAGTGTGACCAGGTCAGCAAGTCTGAAAATGGGTGGTTCAGTACCTTCACTAGAAGTTTTCATCTGAGTGATGTAAGTGACCAGTTCAGAGAAAGCAGTTAGGTATGCGTCCTTGTTCGGATGAAGCTCTTGTGCTTCTTCTTGCTCATGAGCATTTCGGTGTGTTCTTTCTCGGTTGTACAGGTTTGCCAGGCAGCGAGGGTGATACTTCAGTTCTTGTGCCACAACATCTGCACTTAGTTTGACAAGGAGTTTTCCATCGCTAAGTGTCTTCGCACAATCATTCAATCTTTTTTTAAGTTTCATTGTAATTGCATGTCTTATGTCATCTCCCGAAGCTTCTTCCTCATATAGAAAGCATTCTGTTACTTTGGGGTCTCTGACCATTCGTGGTATCTTGCTACTGCTGCTCTCCTCTGTAGGAACTGCAGAGGTTCGCCTTTTCTAATCTCTATTTAACTTTGTGCTGTTGAACATAAGTCTGCAACTCTCATGATACTGTGGCCTTGTTTCTCCTCAAGGTCTCCTCTATCCCATCATCTTCAACAAGTCTTGCAGGGTCAAACTTGATTGGCAGTGCATTGATTGAATGAAATAGAGGAATATTCCTTGCCAAGCTCTTGTGACCGTCATCTCCTTTTTGGGCAGGATTTGCATGTGGAGACTTAAGATCTTCCTTCTTATCCTGTTGACAAAGACAACACTTTGCCCAGTCAGTGAGGAATGATTTGTTGGTAGATTTTGTGTCCATAACTATTTTTGATCTTCAGGGCCGAGGATTTATCCTTTTACCATCCTGATGAGCACTTTCTTGTATGGGATACAACTAGGTTCATGCCTTTTTCCCTACACCTAGTCCGCTCGTTCATCCAGTGTCATTAGTCCCGTGCGATCTGTACACCATCCAGATAACTAAAACCCAGTTATCCTTAGCTCGGCTCTCCCGCGCTGGCACATCCTCTCAATTCAGGTGCGTCTGCTTAACTGATTTGGGGTTGGTTAAGCAGCATTTGGGACACTAAGCTGTTGCAGTATGACATGCTTGTTCTTAGCTGACACTGAACCCCATGCTGGGTTGTTACACAGCAGTGATGTCACCAGTGTGCCCTGGTAGTGCCCGACAATCACTCCCTCACATGCAGAGACCTTCTGCATGCTACCTTCACCTAGTTGGAAAAATGGCCGCCATCTTGGATTTCCAAATGGCCAATTAGGCAGATTTGACAAGTAGCCCCTAGGTTATGATCCTGCCAAATTTCATGCTTGTACAGTATTACCATTTGCCCGATTTTTCCATTATCCGCTCTACTATATTGCAGACTCCTTATGTTCTTATGTAACCTAACCTAGCCGAACCCAACCCAAGGGGGTATTATCCGGACCCCGGCCAAATACATATTACTGCATCTACATATCTAAACCAAACTGCTGATGGTGGTAAAATATTTCCTTATGACCTGAATATGGTGGACACCTGCTGTCCCTAGGGACTTGATCTCACTCTCCTTTACTGTATATATTTGCCTTGTTAATAATTACTCCTTAGTCGATACATCCTCAGCCAGTTCTCGCCGTGTACGGACCTCTCTTCCCAGAAACTTACACCGCCAAAGCTAGCCAGCCATGTTATCCAACTGTTGGTGACCGGACCGAAACCGACATTCACATTGAACAAAGGAACACAGGATCTTCTCTGGAGGACTCACTGAAGGGAACGCCTTTACTGTGTCACCCCCACTGCTCTGGGAGTACTCCCAGACAAGGGCGGCGCAGCTTGGACACCCTGCAGCGTCAAACGACCGAACGCACGTCACCAGACTACCTCATGAGCGATCAGGATTGTCAACACTAGCTAGTCCTCCCTACAGGTAGTGTGATTGACCCACGCTCCTGCTGGAGGGCAGCTATAGCGTGACGGTCCTGACGTGGTTGGGGGTTTATCTCTTCTACTAAATCTTTCGTTTTCTTCGCTCTGGGGACCTGCACCCTCAGAGGTTTATTCGTCCTCGGGTCCCCCCTGTAGCTGTTCACCTCCCTCCCAGGAGATAGTGAACACTGAGGGGGACAGGAGCAGAATCTGTCCCTCCGCCGAGCCTTCCTGGGTAACCGTGATCGTGCGGGTCCACCTGGGAAGGGGGTCGCATTCCTGAATCCTCCACCCCCGAATAGGTAAACTAGCTCACGCCTGTAAGTGAGCAAATAAAAACACTAGGGAAGTAGGCTCCCCTAACTGGGCTTCTGGGAGAGAGACATTGTAACCACCCTACGACCACTCGTCCATCAAGTGGCGGGGGGGGGGGGGGGTGTTGAAATTTCTTTGTTTGGTTGCTCTACTGGAATAGGTAGGACACAAGCTTCGCCCCACGCAACAGTGGCCTTACCCACCACTGGATGGATGAAAAAGAAAACTACCCAAGCATGACAAATACAACGAGTAACAGGATTCAGGTGCGTTCCCTCCGCGGGGGTGTATCCGAAAAACGCAAAGAGGAACTAAGCACTATCCTATGTGCCCACCTCAACATCAAATTCACGGCCCTCATCGAAGCAAGAGACTTATACATAGTTCTCTGCTTAGAAGAAAAAGATGACCTTATGCTCGCCACAGACGCTGTCAAAATACTGAAAAAGGAGAACTTTGAAATAGTTGTACCACCCCAAGTAAGAGCGAGGAAATCCATGGTAATGAAGAGGGTGGACAAATTCATCACGCCGAAAACACCAAGCGACATAGGAAATGAAATAGAAGAGAGAAACACCTGGGCAAAAGTGGAGGAGGTAGTGTTGATGCCAAGTGCACCAACTATGATGAAGATCAGATTCGGTTCAGAAGGCAATGGAAAGTGGTATAAACATATCACACTACCATAAACCGAAACACCAAATAGAAAAAGGAAGAATTCTACTCAATAACACCATGCTGGACATGTTATAAGTACAATCAAACCTCAGCCAGCTGCCCTGATAAGGACAGGAAGTACTGCTCTGAATGTGCGGCGGAGGGCCACACATTCAGAGACTGCACAGACAAGGATAGGCCATAATGCTTAAACTGCAAAGGGTATCACCAGACACTGGCAGCCCGGTGCCCCACAAGAAAATAAATAACAAAAATGCGAAGAGAAAAAGAAAAGGCCAATAAGAAACTTGAACTAGACCCAAACAAGACCTATGCAGCCATTGCAAAACTTCAGGACACAACAAAAAAGGCCCTGGAAAAATCAAAAGAAGTACATCCAACTCAAGTCACCCGGCAATAATACACGCACACATCAAGAACGTTGCCAAACCAGGAACATTTTGGAAAACCATAAAAGAGATGTTCGCTGCAAACAATCTACCCCATGTGAACTTCCCAGACGATGCTCCATCGACAGAGATATTCAAAATTATAACATAAAGCAGCGTGGGAATAGAAAAAAACTCAGGTGCAACCGCACAACAAAACAACGGACAAGAGAGGAACTAAAACACAACCATCAAATCCAGAACAAGAAAATGAAAAGAGGGGGATGGAGACAGATACCGAGGACTTACTAAACAGATCATACACTCAAGCAATAAGCACAACAGACAAGCCACAGGTACAGAAAAACGGACTCAACAAAACCAAAGGCACGGAAGGAGATCACCACTGGCCACCGAGCCCCACCATCATCACCAACTAAATCTCAGAAGATTCCTGATTACGGAGAGAATATCGGCATTCTATTTTTCTCCGTCAATCCCTAACGAAAAACTTAAACAAGAAATAAAAGAAGGCAACATAAAATACACATTTGAGGACAATAGATTGGAGGAGTAACACATTGAAACACTAATCAGAAGGAGAATCAACACCAAATATAACAATATTGGAAAAATTCGACATTACAATATATAAGAAAATAAAAACAGGCTTAAAAGAGGAACGGCAGAGATATCCGACAGGAGAGACAAGAGCCAGAAAGCAATTTGCACTGAGTTAGCGGGATCCACGAGTGCACAGAACCGAAACATAAAGATTTTACAACATACTATCCTTGTCTGGACACAGATACGGAAAACAGAGCTATCAAATGCATACAACACATTTGTCTCGGACATAATACTATTGAACTCACATTGTCGAAAAAACAGTGACAAAACCATGTACATCAAATGAACATACATGACGAACCACATGATGGAATAGCAATAGCTATAAACGCAACATACAATACAAAATCATTGACAATTCCTAAGTAACTTTCTTGCAGCCGAAATAAATACAACAAGAGGCCCACGAAGCAACACTATTACAAAGACACAACAGTGATTGACAAAACACTGGACGCATGGTACAATGAAGTAATAACAGTAATGAAAAACATTCCTAAAACAATAATATACCGTACATTACCATATACACAATTAACTCATGAAGACAAAATGATTCAAACCAGATTCACCAATCTATATGAATACACAAAAACACATGGGTGGAGCAATGACAACAGAATATTATACAGGAATTTAAAAGAACTGAAAGACATAAGCAAGAACAAACGCAATGGAAACTGGAACAAACAGATCAATGACACACAAGCAGACTACAGAAACCCAAAAGCATTCTAGAAAAAAAAAATAAAAAACGTTTGGGAACTAACTCGGAAGAAAGTAGCTACATAAAGAACAAAAACTGAAGAAAGGCAACAGAACCACATGATAAGGAACCAATATTTAGATAATACTGGAAAGACATATTCAGAATCAATGACGAAGACGATAGAAGCTTCTGCCAAGAACCAGAACAGGCAACAGAACATATTTGAGCCAGCACACAGAGAAATGAAAACCCACTAGAAAAATCAACCTTAATTCGTTAAATAATAATATCCCACTAACAGCTCCATTAATCAAAAGTTATATTGAAAAAACAATAGCAAGCTTTAAGAACAAAGCACCTGGCATAAGCAAAATAAATAAAATCGTACAACAAAACATACCTGAGTCAATGATCGAAAAGATTAAAAATATATACAATGCCTCACTTGCAACTGGCTTCTTCCCTACCAAATTTAAAATAGCCAAAATCAGACTCATCCCGAAATCAGGCAAGAACCCTACCCAAGCAGAGAACTACAGACCTATCTCACTACTCGAAGCACCCGGTAAAATATTGGAAAAAATAGTCAACCACAGACTCAGAAATTATCTAGACAAAGAAAACAAATATAACCCGAGACAGCACTGCTTTCGGAAGAATCGTGGAACCAACACAGCAATAGAACTAATATACGAATCGATTGCAAATAATGCAAGTGGCAGAGACCAATGCAATATAATTCTAAGAGATGTATCAAAAGCATTTGATAAAGTCTGACATGAAGGACTGAAGCTGAAAATAATCAAGCTGGACATACCTTCCAATATCACCACACTACTATGCAATCTTTTAGACAATAGAAATGCCAAATTAATCATCGACAACCACTTACTGTAGGACAAACTTTCAACCTCCACAGTGGAGTTCCCCAAGGCAGTAATATATCGCCGACATCTAATATACTATAGGACTAGGTGTGTGTCTGTTTGCGTGTGTGTCTGTTCTGGGCAGCCGAAATGGCACAATCGTTTTTCAGCAAACTTGGTGGAAAAATCGCAAAAAATTCGTAGAATGGAACAAACCTGGTCCCATGCCGATGGTTTTAGGAAGGCATTAGTTAACAATTTTATTTACGATGGAGAACGATGCAAGTCTACGGACTTGACACACCCTTATTCGCTGTAAGCTGTCACGAGCGTTCAAACTCTCACAAGGGCACGGACGCGCCCACGATCACTATTTATACACCATATAAACAGCAGACATGCCACAACCACGACAATCAGAATATATAGCATACACAGACGATGTCACACAGATAGTCAGGTACCCAGGAAAATCCAAGCAAATGATGGCCATCAGAACAAGCAGAGAAATAGAGATAATCTAATATACTATAGGATTAGCCGTGTGTCTGTCTGTCTGTCTGTCTGTTCTGGGCAGGCGAAACGGCACAATCGTTTTTCATCAAACTTAGTGGAAAAATCGCAAAAAAATCGTAGAGTGGAACAAACCTGGTCCCATGTCGATGGTTTCTTTAGGAAGGAATTAATTAACGATTTTATTTACGCTGGCAAAAGATGTCTTTGTACGCTGTCAGCAGGACAGACGATTGCAGTTATCGTATGGCTCCCTCCTCCTCCCCCCACTTTTTCTCTTAGCCTACTTTTTTTTATGTTGTTTGGATTAGTAAAGGAAGGGAGATGAGTAAATATAAGAATAAAGAAGGGGAAACAGAAAATAGTTAGAGATAACAGGTGGGGGGGGGGGGGAGCTGAGTTTCATCATGCGTCTGGATGCGCAGTTTCAACGTTACAAGAGCATTTTCGGACTTTACGAGGCTGCAGTGTATACTTATTCCTGTGGCTGACTGTACATGGAAAAGGAGAAGAGATAAAAAGATAATAACAGGAATGCATGGAGAAGATAGAAAGGGAGAAGAGAAGGATAAGAAGAGAGACTGAAGCATTATTATCCTTAAGAGGCAAGCGAGGAAAGGAGATGGGAGAGAGGGATAGTGAGAGGTGGAGGTGCTAAATATGAGCATTATAATGGAGAGACAGATTTATAATAAAGATAGAGAGAGTACGGATAAAAATGGAGAGAGAGAGAGAAGCGGACAAACAAAACACATAGAATAATAGAGACAGATTCAAGGACACACAGAAAGACAGACAGATAGACAGAATTATGAAAGACAAAGACAACATTTAAGACAGACACATACATACAGACAGGCAGACATGACTACAATAGACAGAGGATGAATATAGACAGTGAAATAGACAGGAGGTTGACAAAAATAGACAGATTCATACATGCACAAATAGACAATATGGCAACTAACATGACAGACAGACAGACAGACAGCTGACTGACTGGTTCACATTAGACAAACAGGCAGACACACCAACAACGGATAAGACAGACAGATTTGACGACACAAAGAGTACAGACGGGCTCACAGTAAAACACCACGCAGACGAACAGACAGTTGGGATGGCAATAGACAGAACGGATAAACTTGAGACAGATTATTAGGCATTTATAATCAAGAATAACACCAAATTGACCATAGCTGCGTTAGTGAGGGTAGCTGGTCTTACATCCACCAGCGTAAATAATGAGACGCCTTGAAAACTAACACCCTCGCGCAGAAAGAACATCGATGGTCGGTCAGTCATGTGAGATGGGCCTAAAACTGACTAATGTACATGATGACTATGATGACTTAACACAGGTGATGACTTAAGCAGATGGTGACTAATCTAACCAGAATCAAGGTCACTTCTCTTCATAATATAATTGATCTCAGAATGATCATCGGTGATTCATAATAATTTTTTTTTATGATTTTAACCTCTCCTTATGGCGAATATTTCTTTACCTAATTATTCTAACCTTTATTCTATTCCTTCCTATAGTATACTAGATACTTACATATCTAATAACCACGACCATGATTATAAGAACCACGACCATGATTATAAGAACCACGACCATGATTATAAGAACCACGACCATGATTATAACAACCACGACCATGATTATAACAACCACGACCATGATTATAACACCCACGAGCATGATTATAACACCCACGACTATGATTATAACAACCACGACTATGATCATAACCAGGACAATGATTTTAACCACGACCATGATTATAGCAACCACGACTATGATTATATCACCCACGACCATGATTATAACACCTACGACTATGATCATAACAACCACGACCATGATCATAACCACGACCATGATTATAACAACCACGACTATGATTGCAACAACCACGACCATGATCATAACCACGACCATTATTATAACAACCACGATCATGATTCTAACAACCACGACCATGATTACTATTACTATAACAATCACGACCATGATTATAACAACCACGACTGTGATTATATCACCCACGACTATGATTATAACACCTACGACTATGATTACAACAACCACGACCATGATCATAACCACGACCATGATCATAACCACGACCATGATCATAACCACGACCATGATCATAACCACGACCATTATTATAACGACCACGACCATGATTATAACAACCACGACCATGATTATGACAACCACGACCATGATTATAACAACCACGACCATGATTATAACAACCACGACCATGATTATAACAACCACGACTATGATTATAACACCCACGACTATGATTTTAACCACGACCATGATTATAACAACCACGGCCATGATTATAACAAACACGACCATGATTATAGCAGCCACGACTATGATTATATCACCCACGACCATAATTATAACACCTACGACTATGATCATAACACCTACGACTATGATCATAACCACGCCCATGATTATAACAACCACGACTATGATTACAACAACCACGACCATGATCATAACCACGACCATGATCATAACCACGACCATAATCATAACCACGACCATTATTATAACAACCACGACCATGATTATAACAACCACGACCATGATTACTATGACTATAACAATCACGACCATGATTATAACAACCACGACTGTGATTATATCACCCACAACCATGATTATAACACCTACGACTATGATCATAACACCTACGACTATGATTACAACAACCACGACCATGATCATAACCACGACCATGATCATAACCACGACCATTATTATAACAACCACGACCATGATTATAACAACCACGACCATGATTATGACAACCACGACCATGATTATAACAACCACGACTATGATCATAACAACCACACGCTATGATTACAACAACCACGACCATGATCATAACCACGACCATGATCATAACCACGACCATTATTATAACAATCACGACCATGATTATAACAACTACGACATGATTATGACAACCACGACCATGATTATAACAACCACGACTATGATCATTACAACCACGACTATGATTATAACAACCACGACCATCTATCTAATATACTATAGGAATAGCCGTGTGTCTGTGTCTGTTCTGGGCAGCCAAAACGGCACAACGTTTTTCATCAAACTTGGTGGAAAAATCGCAAACAATTCGGAGAGTGGAACAACCTTGTTCCCATGTCGATGGTTTCCTTAGGAAGGCATTAATTAACCATTTTATTTACGCTGGAAAACGATGTCGCTGTACGCTGTCAGCCGGACGGCGAACCGGTCACGAAGGGCCCACCATCACTTGTGTATAACTATGAAAGAAAATGGAAGATAAAAATCAATATCCTAAAACTCAAAATAATTCACATCTCAATAACAAACCCCAGAACGATTCCAAGCCAATTTCAATTCCTGGTATTGGAGCGTTCAGGGTACTGGAGATATAACTACACTGTAATTTTGGCCTGGTTGTGTTATTGTACAAGGGAGGTGGTTTTAGGGGTTTTAATGGCTGCTGAGTACTGTACAAGGGTGATCTCGCCCCTCTATTTTTTTACACCATTGCATAACATTTAATAAATACCCATTACAGTACAGTCCATCACTAAACAAAGACCAAAATCCAAGGTTTAGAATTTTGGTCTACAAAGATACCTCTAACCTAACCTAGCCTAATCTGATCTGACCTGACCTGACCTGACCTGACCTAAGCTAACTTAACCCAATTATCTTGTAGACCGCAAGCGATAGTAACACCAGAATTTTTTGCCTCGTCCATCTTGAACTCTTGGCATTTGTGGCTCAACTCGTTCAAGAAGTTTATGGTGCATTCCTTGGACAACCTATTCCTCTTGAGAACTCCTCCTCGGAGAGATAAGCAAAAAGATTTTGTTGGTCTCTAATAACAATCCTTGGTAGCCTCACAGCATCAGCTAGCTCTGCATATCAGAATGCTATAATGCCAGTCTGAAAAAATAAAACGAAATCTATTATATATTTTCTGTATAATGCGGTAACTACTGTATATTAGGTAAATTACTTTTGATATTAATTTGCAAGCTTGTTGCATAGCTATTGCAGAGAATTTCCATAAGAAATTTAACTTTCGTTTATTGTTGTTTCAGTTAATATTGGAACGACATTATTTAAATTGAGTGACTGAAAACATCATTAATCAATTATGGCACTTTTTTCCTAACCCTGAGCTCAAACATTTTCTCTAAAAAATATTTTACTAACCTAGCCTAAACTTACAAACATTGATAGTACCTAAACACAACCGGAACAACAACCCAAACAGTGAAATATAGCAGGATAAATTTTTTCCATGGCAATTATCAACGTGCGTCACAGGTGACACTTGTTGTAAACTATTACCACAGCAATCTACCAAACACATTTGGCTCATCTTAGATCTTTCCTATATATAAAATATTGGCGAATTGGAAATGGCATTACATCTATCTATCACAAGCAAAAGTGCATTACTTACCATACTTGAAGCAATAAGAGGATGATTGTAGGAATACAATGCTTTATAAAATTGGAGAAGGGCGATGGGGTGACGAAATATCTTCGGAGTTGAAAGTAAAACATCACGGGGGTACACGGCGGTCTCTTAAAATGATATACATTTCCGTCGGAACCGGTTATTAGGACATTTAAATATTTGTTTTCTACAGTATATTATCTCATTTTAATTTACATATATTTTATTTCAGAGACTTTTTCTATTCATATATAACTAGTTTGAACATTCGGAATAAGTCTTTCGGGTGCCTACCCACACCCGAGAATTTATCCCGAACTTTCCAATAATATTGACGGATTACTAAATAGTAACCCCAACCTTTTTATGGAAAATTTGGTTTAAAACAATGTATTACGACTCAGAGGGCACTTTCGGGATACTGATAAGTAGTAACCCGAGTGTCTACAAAAATGGATGATAAGCGGAAGCAAGAGGCCTTGAGTCAGTCAACCGTTTCTGCTCAGAGTGTAAAGTACACTGAGCCTAATAAGACAACTGAAGGTAATTGTTGCTCAGGTATTGTGGAATTGTTGTGATCAATATGAAGTGAAAAGATTAAGGAATTGTACACTGGTAATGTGCCGACTATATATTCAAAGTGAGAAGTCCAGCTGTGAAGCCATTACCCTGTGAACAGAGTTGTGAATAATTAGTGAATACAAGTGATCGCGGGCCCTCCATGCCCTTGTGAAAGTTTAAACGCTCGTTACAGCGTACAGTGAATGAGGGTGCGCCAAGTCCGTAGACTTGCATCGTTTTCCCTCGTAAATAAAATTGTTAATTAATGCTTTCCTAAAGAATCCATCGACATGGGACCAAGTTTGTTCCGCTCTATGAATTTTTTGCGATTTTTCAACAAAGTTTGATGAAAAACGATTGTGCCGTTTCGGCTGCCCATAACAGACACACACACAGACAGACAGACACACGGCTAGTCCTATAGTATATTAGATTAAAGCAGCCTAAAGTGCACAAGTGTGTTTTTGTGACCTGGTGGAAATCTACCTACCCGATGTTTGTCTATTCACTGATACCTATCGTCGGGAAATTACCAGAGACTGGAGGGACAGACAGTGGTAATTCGACTTGTTTGATATCTACTGCTTCTGTACGTATGACCTGATCACTGGTAACCGGCGGTGGAACCTGGGGAAGCAGTGAAAGGAGGGGTCGTAACATTATTTTCTAAGCTCAGTTATGGTAAATAGTTATTCAAGTGTGATTTATGATATAGAGTTAGTTTATTTGAGTATGAAGAATGAAGTTATAGTTATTTTTAATATAATTTATGATTGCTTATTTGTGTTAATTGAAAATAAGTGATTTCTTAAGGACGGGAAATGAAATATCTTGAATAATACTTAATTAAATCAGTATTCAGTAACATTTTTGTTTTGAATGAAAGACATCTGTTGATATTCCGTCTGTTTGTATGTTGATGAATAACTGATGTACAGGATATCCGTGAAGGGGACAGCTATCTTACATCCCTATATACTCTATATATTTTTTAAACTTGTTATTCCAGCATGGCGCATAATTTTTCTAGGCATATTTTTGTTTTATATAAGGATAATTATTAACTATTTAATGGTAATCTTTCAGTCTTTGCCAACCTGAAAAAATCCTGGTCATGCCACATGGTAGGCTGTCCCCCTTCATCTCCGTTTCCCCGTTTCTGTTGACATGTTTTTAGCCTAGTGCAGAAAGTGATACATGATACACCTTGTCTCAACAACTGATAAGTTGTTCTCTATGGAAAAAATTACTTTTATCCTCTATGATGTATTCTTGTCATGGTAAGTGTATGTATATTATGTATGCTGGATTATATATCATGTATGTATATTATGTATGTGCTCCATTTATGTATTATTTATTCAGCCTAGCTAGCAGCGTGTGGCAATGTTATTACCATATCCCACATGCTTAATTAATGTGCCTGGCGACGTATGGAAGCTGCTAATGTATCACTTGCCATACGTCGCCTATAGCAGTTGACAAGGAGCCTAGCCAAGGGAGAGTGCTGCTTCCCTTTGTGTACATACTCTTATCCAGTAAACCGAACCTACAAAACTATACAGGTGTTTGTGTTCTCTCCTGTATATAGAACTTATTATTCAGAACCTAACATGGCGCAGTGATCCGATCTTACTGGATAATTACGAGTGATAGCGCAAAGTCTGTGGAAAGCCGGATGGACTCCTCCTCGCCTTGGGTCAACTCCCACGCGTCAGCTCTCCTCGAAGAATCTCAGCAACTTTGAGCAGTGTCAGTGACAGTGATTTTCTGTGAAGTGTTTAGTGCATTGTATGTTTCGTGCCATTCATGTGTGACCTTGTTCTAAAGGATTCCCAAGGTATACGGCACGTTCTGGGCATTTGTAAGGAGTAGAGTTCAGTGCACCCGTCTCTGACCGCGTTCTGAGGGTAACTGGACTGACTGGGAGTCGCCGCGCCTCTCCCTCCACCCCCTCACAGCGCCGCCTCCACCCCCCCTCACAGCTGGGGCGAGAGGCTTTGCCCGCCTGGGACACACACTCACGCACATACATGTACTAACACTCGCTGACCGCGCGGCTTCCTTATATATATTTTATATATATAACCTACTTATCTGTGTATTTAATTAATATTTTGTCTGAAATCTTGTTGATACGACGGGCTGACCGGTCAACACTGATTTAAGACATAGTACACAGAGGAAGTAGTTATGTCTCACGCCTTACGTAGCCGTGGACCCAGCGTCTGGATGAGTCAGGCGGGTGATAGCCCCGCAGAGATGGATGACAAGGCCGGCCACGACGCCCCAGCCCCCACATCGCGCAGTCCCTCACCTCAATATTCAGCGTTGTCTCCAGAGATAATTGCTTTACTGAAGTTTATGAGAGATGAGAAACGCGAGGATGAAGCCCACAGACGTTTGGCGGATGAGCACAGAAGGCAAGCAGAGGCAGAACGAGACAACCAACGGAGATTGGAAGACAGTGAACGGTTTGAAGCCTTGATATCTCGCCTCACTGTTAATCAAGCCCCTGGCTCTAACACTGCCTCGGTACTGACTGGTTCAGATACCTCATCCATGCTTCCTTCACACCCCCCAGCCCCACCTAAAGCAGCAGCTCAAACACCGCCCATCTTGAAGCCTGATGTGAATTTCCAGACTTTTCGTGAATGGCGGCGACGGTGGACTGATTATTCTACAATGGTGGATCTCCAGAGTTTGTCACAGCCTAAACAACTCATCCAGCTGCGCATGTGCCTGTCCTTGGAAATTCAGCGTGTCTTGGAACATACGTTGCAGGTACCCCCAACCTCTTCGCTGTCTGTAGAGGAGGTACTGGACGTTCTACAACGGCACATCAAAGGACAGCAGAATGAAGCTCTGCGCAGGAGGGAATTGTTTAGCTGCAGACAGTTGGAGGGTGAGTCTTTTGATGCCTTTTACGTGCGTCTTAAGAGAGCCTCGGAAGAGGTAGATATATGTCCAGGCCACCACCAGCAGTGCGAGGAGACCCAGTTGAGGCAGGTGATCCTGATGGGTGTTAAGGACGAGGAACTTGTCCAACGCCTCACCTCCCTCGACTCTTCCTCTTCTCTTAAGGATGTGTTGACGATATGTCGCTCCTCTGAGGCTGCCAGGTGTGCCACCTCTGCCATCCGTGCTCCCCCTACAGCTGTACGCGCTGTGTCCCGGTACAAGAAGGACAAGAAGTCTGTTCCTACGCCTTCGCCCACCACGTCCACGCCCGGTTTATTTTGCAACAACTGTGGTAAGCAGCACGGAACACAGGTGTGTCCAGCTGCTCAGTCTACCTGCAACAGTTGTGACCGTAAGGGCCAATGGTCACTCACAGTACGGTGCCCAGCCAAACGCGTCCAGTGCAATGTGTGCGGTCGTCTGGGCCACTATGACAAGTGTTGCCCTTCCAACATACCCAAGGGACCGTGTCGGCGGAAGCTTCAGCCCCCCTCCACCAAAGAGGGCCGCCCACAGTCTTCCAATCAGAGGTACGACGACTCTTGACAACGCTCGAGCCACATTTGGAATGTGTGCTCCCCCCCGCGTCCCAGGACCAAAGTCCCCCAGTACATCAGCGTCATCGTGACCTACGGCGGTGTGTCATCCCGTCTTCAGATGTTGCCCGACACCGGCGCTGATGCTACAGTCATCGGTCCCCAGCATTTGCAATGCTTGGGGCTCTCTCCAAGTGATCTAGGACCGCCCCCCAAGGATCTCCGCTTTATGGCAGATGGTTCAGAGATGACCCCGGCCCTGGGTTCACTCCAAGTACAAGTCACCTTTGGCAACAGGTCGTGTCAAGCCTGGATTGATGTGCATAACGGTGTCCAGACTCCTTTACTGTCCTACAGACATTGTCAGGAGTTGGCCATCATCTCCCAGGACTTCCCCAAACCTATTCTCGAGGTAAAACACGCCAACAGGGTGCAAAAAGGGAGCAGCAACGACCCTGCTGCCGCCTTACCCCTGCCTCTTGCCAGTGACACCTCTCCTTCTGATGCTCGGAAGTACTTCCTGAAGGAATTCAGCGACGTTCTGGTGACCAAGTCCGCTCTGGAATCCAAGCCTCTCAAGAAGATGGCAGGTCCCCCCATGAGGATCCACCTGAGGGACGACGCGAAGCCATTCGCTATTTACACCCCTCGACTGGTTCCCCTGGCCTTCCGCGAGGCGGTCAAAAACGAGCTGGACTCCATGGTCGCCCAAGAAATTATTGTACCAACCGGCGATGACCCGTCTCCATGGTGTCACCCGATGGTTGTCGTCGCAAAACCTAAAGGTGGTGTTCGGATCACCACTGACCTTTCCAAGCTCAACAACCAGGTGTCTCGTCCTGCGCACCCTTCTCCCACGCCCTTTGCAGCTATACGCAGTGTGAACCCGAAGGCGCGCTTCTTCACGACGATGGACGCCCTGTGTGGATACTGGCAGATAGAGCTTGCCGAAGAAGACCGACCACTCACAACTTTCATCACCCCGCATGGACGTTACAGTTATTGCCGTGGCCCCATGGGATTCGCCGCTACAGGAGACGCTTTCTGTCTTCGAGGTGATATGGCTCTACAAGGTCTGGCAAACTGCGTGAAAGTGGTCGACGACATACTCGTGTACGACGAGGATTATATGGATCACCTCTGCCGTATCTACGAGGTACTCAACAGGTGCCGGAAGCACGGCATTACCCTAAATGCCGACAAGTTTGTTCTGGCCAGCTCTTCAGTTGACTTTTGTGGGTACACCCTCTCAGGGAATGGTATCGCAGCTGACCCGGAAAAGGTCAGCGCCATTACGGATTTTCCCACCCCTGCTAACCTGACCGACTTGAGGTCCTTCATCGGTCTCGTCAACCAGTTAGCAGAGTTTTCGTCGGACATCTCCGCAGCTGCTCAACCACTTCGCCCCCTGATGAGCCCCAAGAGGACATTCCTGTGGACCCCCGACCACGACAAGGCCTTCCAGCAAGTGAAACAGGCCCTGTCTCGTCCACCTGTCCTCGCCACGTTTGACCCAGCCTTGCCGACAGTTCTGCAGACAGATGCCTCACGCTTGTATGGCGTGGGATACGCCCTACTGCAGGATCATGGTGGAGGGCAGTTCCGGCTCGTCCAGTGTGGCTCGCGTTTCCTCTCTGACACTGAGACGCGCTACGCCACTATTGAGTTGGAGCTGTTGGCTGCGGTTTGGGCGATGTCCAAGTGGAGGTTTTACCTCATAGGCCTGCAATACTTTCACCTAGTGACCGACCATCGCCCGCTTGTCCCGATCCTCAACCACTACACGCTAGACGCTGTTGAGAACCCTCGCCTCCAGCGTCTGAAAGAGAAGCTCTCGGCGTACATCTTCACTGCAGTGTGGCGTGCTGGTAAGGAGCTCTGCATCCCTGATGCCTTATCCCGCTCTCCTGTCAGCCGCCCTACTCCAGAAGACCATGTACTCGACGCCGACCTCGCTCTTTCCGTCAGGACTGTGGTCACTCTCCATGCCGTCCAATCCCTTCGTTCGGACCTGTCACCAGATGACGACAAGGCAATGGAGGACCTTCGAACAGCGGCCCGAGATGACCCTTCCTATGTCCGACTCGTCGAGTGTGTGAGGAATGGATTTCCTAGCAACCGCTACGATCTTCACAACACCCTGCTCCCGTATTGGAAACTCCGCGATGAACTCTACTGCGACGGAGACCTTGTTCTGTACGGAGCACGTGTAGTTGTCCCTGCTGCATCACGTCCCCACGCCTTGGCCCGCCTTCACGACAGTCACCGTGGAGCTGAGGCCACCAAACGACGTGCACGACAGACTGTGTTCTGGCCCGGCATCAACTCCGACATCTCCAATGTTGTCCGTGCGTGTGAGCCCTGCCAAGTATTACAACCCAGCCAGCAGCAGGAACCCTTCATGAGTGACGACAACCCCACCCGCCCCTTTGAGTCTGTGTCGGCCGACTTTTTCTGTGTGTCAGGAAAGTCCTTCCTCGTTATCGTCGACCGTCTCTCTGGTTGGCCGGTTGTCATCAAGTGCGGTAATGACACGACGTCTGCCGCCACCATCAGCAAGTTCCGCCACTACTTCCGTGACGTGGGCGTTCCTGTACGCCTGCGAACCGACGGAGGGCCTCAGTTCACAAGCCGGGACTTTGCTGTGTTCCTTGACCGATGGGGAGTCCGGCATGTGTTGTCATCGCCCCATTACCCGCAGTCCAACGGCCACGCTGAGGCTGCTGTCAAATCCCTGAAGCACCTCATCCTTAAGGTGGCCCCTTCTGGGAACATTGACTGCGAGGCCTTCGACAGGGGTCTTCTTGAACTCCGCAACACACCAAACTACACCGGACGCTCCCCTGCCCAGGTTTTGTATGGACGCCCCCTTCGTTCTTGTGTCCCTGCTCACCCTCAATCCTTCTCCAAGGAGTGGCAGGCCAAGACAGAGGATTGTGATCGCCGAGCCGCCGAACGTGTTCAGGACGTCGTCGCCCGCTACAATGACCACGCCCGTTCTCTCCCCAGGTTGAGTGTCGGCACCCAAGTCCGTGTTCAGGACCCGACCTCCCTACGTTGGGACAAAGTAGGCGTAGTTATGGGTCTCGGCAGGTCACGGGACTACCAGGTGCGGTTACCCAGTGGTCGTGTGTGGTGGAGGAACCGCCGTTTCCTCCGACCCGTAACAATGCCTTCTGCTGGCCCCGCCACCAGTGTTGAGTCCCATACCCTTCCCAGTGATGAAGTCCCTCGACGCTCAGAACGGATCCAAAAGAAAAGGTCCGCTCAAGACTTTGCTATGAGCGTATAGGGGGGAGGGAGGTGTATGTATATTATGTATGCTGGATTATATATCATGTATGTATATTATGTATGTGCTCCATTTATGTATTATTTATTCAGCCTAGCTAGCAGCGTGTGGCAATGTTATTACCATATCCCACATGCTTAATTAATGTGCCTGGCGACGTATGGAAGCTGCTAATGTATCACTTGCCATACGTCGCCTATAGCAGTTGACAAGGAGCCTAGCCAAGGGAGAGTGCTGCTTCCCTTTGTGTACATACTCTTATCCAGTAAACCGAACCTACAAAACTATACAGGTGTTTGTGTTCTTTCCTGTATATAGAACTTATTATTCAGAACCTAACAGTAAGCGTTTAAAATATAGTATATAGACTCTGGGGTTTACGTTTTACCAAGAGTATATTTAAGAGGATCGAACTTCAGTACTGTGCTGTAGGATGTAAGGTAAAGTACACTTGGTCGGATTAAAAGTTTTAAGATCGGTGTGATTATACTCGGGTCCAGTTCTGATATATAACTCTACCATACTTTGAAATTAAAAAGAACGTAAATGTATTAAGTAAACATACAGGTATCACTCATTATTTTATTTAGTCAAAAGCTGTAAATTCTGAGCCTTGATTTGTCTGGGAGCAAATTATATATATATATATATATATATATATATATATATATATATATATATATATATATATATATATATATATATATATATATATATATATATATGCAAGTAAATCACTGTAGATGCGCGTGATCTAGGTATATGCTGATAACCACAAGGAAAGAAGAAAACACGAAGTTCCCAAGCGCTTTCGTGTAATTCACATCTTCAGGGGTGAGTACTCACCCCTGAAGATGTGAATTACACGAAAGCGCTTGGGAACTTCGTGTTTTCTTCTTTCCTTGTGGTTATCAGCATATATATATATATATATATATATATATATATATATATATATATATATATATATATATAATATATATATATATATATATATATTATATATATATATATATTTTTTTTTTTTTTTTTTTTTTTTTGGGGGGGGGGGGCAAATATCTTATTAATATTGCTACCCGTCAGTGGTGGGAACTAGCAGTGATAACGTCAGGTACTTGGGCTAATAAAGGCTTGTAACAGTGATAGGTGCACCGGGTCATAAAATACTCTCATATGTTTTCAGAAAAGAGAAAGTGATACGTAGATTTTATTTTCTAAGATGAAAATATCTGTACAACACTTCCACGTAACGTTGCACTAAAAAAAGTTGTAGTAAATTTTTGGGTGCTTGTTTATCTTGTCTAATTGCAGATTTTAAAGTTGAAGAAAATGCTATGATATCATGTAAACTAACACACACACGCACACGGTAGTTTCAAATAGGCTTATTCTGTGATGTTACACTTCCCTAAAAATTTTGCTTCCTGAGGGCAGTTCCATTAAAATCCCAGTCAGCAGCTAACCAGGGAGGAAGGGAGAGGGGTAAACGAGAAGGCGGATGATGGGTGGAGGCAGAAAGAGTGGTAAACGGGAAAGAGGGAGATCAGTGAAGATAGGGAGAGATATGGGGTAATGGGTGGTGGCAGATCGGCTGGTAGATGGGGAAGGAGAGTGATGGGTGGCGAGGGAGTAAGAGATGGGAAGGAGGGGGATTGGTCGGAGGTAGGGAGGATGGCAAATGGGAAGAGGAGGAGGGAGAGGTGAACATGGACGGAGATAAAAAGATGTGGCAGAGGGGATTGAAGGGTGATGGTGGAAGTAGAGAGGTTGGTTCATGTGATGGCGGTAAGGGGAAGAGGTAGTGAGGGAGAGGCTTAGGGGAAGAAATAGTGAGGGAGGTAAGGGGAAGAAGTAGTGAAGGAGGTAAGGGGAAGAAGTAGTGAGGGAGGGTGAGGGGAAATGGTAGTGAGGGAGGTAAGGGGAAGAAGTAGTGAGGGAGGTAAGGGGAAGAAGTAGCGAGGGAGGGCGAGAGGAAGTGGTAGTGAGGGAGGTAAGGGGAAGAAGTAGTGAAAGAGGTTAAGGGGAAGAGGTAGTGAGAAAAGTAAGGGGAAGAGGAATTGAGAGTGGTTAACAGGAGGCCAGATATGCAACCGATTTAGGTAGTAGGCAGTTATAAAACAGGGAGGTACTACCGCCTGGGTAGATATTGGAAGCATAGTGTATTGTCTAATGATAGACCCTGCTGCCATATGGCATCACAAAGATTGCGACCAAGTCCCAGGGTGCTGATCTGACTTTCTGCCTCATTTACACACAATTGCAGGGATTCAATTGTTTCTCTTACTATTGACAACACAGCACATAATTAGTTTTTCATTCTTGATCTTTTTTTTATACTTTTTATTTGTGGTTTTATTTTATCGCACCCCCCCCCCCCCCCAGACCCCGATGTTGGTCGGTTATCTATGCCTGGGTGAGCTAATCCCCGCAAAGAAAAAGTAAGTTAATGTTCAGTCATGAACTTGAGAATTTATGATGGTACAAATGTCATTGAACTGTAGTAGATGTTATCTACAAAGGATACTCATTACCTTAACGTTGTAACACTTAATATACCTTTGCGTTGACAATTTATTTCTTCTTTCTCGCAATAGTTACAGCTGAAGTTTTAAGGACATTATAGACGTTGCAGTTGGAAATAAACTGAGTACAGTATGTGTCACCTCGTATTGGCATACGTATCTGAATATTTCAAGACACTTCATATTTTGATTTGTTTTTCGACGGCGTTTTAACCTGGTTGTCCACAGTTAGTTTTTGGAAAAAAAATGTGAATTGCTAAAGGATTGTGTTGAGCCCTAGAGGTGGTGTTGGCCAAGGAGAGAGAGAGAGAGAAGGGGAGAAGTGAGAGGATGTGAGAGGGGGGGGGGGTGAGCAAGTGAGGGGATGGGGAGGGAGGGGATGGCAGATAGGGGTGAGAGAGTGAAGGGAGGGGAGGGGATGAGAGGAGAGGAGGGGAGGAAAGGGTGAGGGAGTTAAGGGAGGGGATGGATGGAAGGGGAGAGGATGAGATGAAAGAGGATTGCAGGAAAGTGTAAGGGAATGGGGAGGGGGGGAGGGGTTGGAAGGAAGGGGGGAGGGGTTGGAAGGAAGGCGGGAGGGGTTGGAAGGAAGGGGTGAGGGGTGAGGGGTTGTTTAGGGACAGAAGAGGTTAGGGGTAAGGGGTGAGGGACTGAAGGGAGGGGATGAGAGGAGAGAGGAGGAGAGGGATGGAAGGAAGGGGTGCGGGAGGGAGGGGAGCGGATGAGATGAGAGAGGAGAGGAGAGGGTGGGACAGAGATAGAGAAATGGGGGGGGGGAGAGAAAAAAAAAGAGGGGTAGGGGGAAATGGGGCAAGAAAGAAAGGGAAGGAGAGTTTCAGAAGAAAGTTTCATCCCAGTCATTCTCTTAATTTTCCTGATCTTCCGTTCCACTGATTCCACCAACCTGTTATCGTCATTATTATCCCAGACATAGGCGTCGGCACTTAACCATTCCCACTTATAATATTTTAAGAATTAATTATTATCTCACAATTATATTTTGTGACAATAATGCCCCTATTGTTGTATCTATTATAAAGCCACCATAAACTATTGAATGATCATCTATAGTAGTTTGGAATTGATTTATATAAACCAAGATATTAAGTCTTTTTGAAAATGTGGGAAAATGTTGTTCGTCCCCTGTGGGAGATTTGAGTTTTATTTTATAATATCACAACTGACACGAGAAGGATGTCAGATCTAACTTTTATTTTCGGTTATCAAATTTATTGCCAAAGCTTGGAGTAGTTTGCCTATTCAGAGTAATTCAGTCAGGTCTTGACGCTGAGAGTGGTATCACTTCTCAATGCCACGCAGGACAGAGGTTCATACACAAAGAAATAGATCATACTCAGTAACAGTATACATAAGTCATGACCATGTGGGTGATATCACTGTTCACAACCACGCAGGACAGTGGTTTATTATGAGACCACATTTAACAGACCCATTTGACTGAACTGGAATGTCAGCAGTAAGTGCATCAAGATAGACTTAACACTCCTTCCTGAGGCGTGCCAAGCTCAAATGCTCTCATTCTGGTACCTTTGACTCCCCTAAACAATACTGGCATATCTGTTGGTCAGATAGCCCATTATTCAGGTCAGGTTACTACCTTAGATGCCAAAAAAAACTTAGTTGCTCAAGTATAATGTCTCTATTAGTTACACCAAAGGCTGATTTAAGGCCTATGAAGGCCGTTTGTATCTTATCCTTTGAGTGAACAAGATATTCTGCAAAACATGTCTGTGTGCTGTGCCTGGTGCGTAACCCCATACAGATTAAGGGCCCGTTTGTCTTTGACTTGAAGCATGAGACGGTTGAGAACAACTCTTTCAAGGACTTTACACATACAGGATGTGAGTGAAATGGGCCTGAAGCTTGGAGAGATAACCTTAGGGATTGGTACTACGTATCCTTGAGTCCATGTCTTAGGCAGAATGCCGTGTGAGGCTCATTTGATACAGGTCAAGCAGTGGATGGTTAGGGATCTCATTCAACAATCTTAAGGTGTTATAGGTTTTGCCATCCTCACCAGGGGAGGATGATTCACCTATTATTTGTGCTGTTGTTAGTTCGTGATGAGTTATAGGAAACTGGTCGCTAAAGTCTGGCGAGGAACAAGCTATTTAAATATTGAAGCCCCTATTAATGTGTGTGTCTTTAAGATATTGATGTATGTCAGGAGGCGGGAAAGTGATTTGTGACACACTAATAACATGTCAGAGTATTCTGCAGGGCTGTGATGAAGTTGGACTGGGGTGAGTGACTTGGCAATGGCTCTAATTTTGTTTCACACTTCTGTTAGAGTGGTTGTTTTATTAATCCCTGTGAGAATTGTTCCCAATAGGTGTTTTTTTTGAGGAATGCCAGGAGGTTATCACAAGTTTTATTTTGCTCATTAGTGTTGACAAGCTGTTCTACCTTCTCTCCTTCTTTGGTGAGGATGGGGTCATGTGTCCACAGAGGTAGTTTAGTGCTGCCCCCCTTCCTCCTTGACCTAACCCAGGTGGTTTAATATGTAGTAATGACATTTACACGATCACAGCAAAATTCATCCACTGACCCAGGTGTATATCCAGTAGGGTGTGTCAATTTTGTCAACATGTTAAAAATCAAATTTGGTAGTCAAAATATTGTGCCTCTTTATGTCTAAACTTGAGATTAGCAAACAAAAATGAATTGAAATAACCCTCACCTACATCAATTATACCTTAAAGTTTCAAATATCAGTATTTCAACAAATTAATGAGACTTGATTAGAATTATTCACTTGATATTAACTAATCTCTTGTAAGCATATGGATTATGGAGTATTTTATGGTTCTATAGCTTGTGTACAATATGCATGTCAGAACATGAACATGAACAGGCTCTCCGTGTGGAACAGTTTAATTCTTGTTTTGACTTGTACCAAGCGTGAGGATAAGGCGCCCGGCTCACTCTCCTTCTAGATATCATAGACGGTGGTTTGCTCTCATTGCACTTGCACCTACTCTACCAGACGAATTCTACATTTTAATTATTGTAAGTAGGGCATATTGATTGTCGCAGTTACTTATATCATTGTATAAAACATTATGTTCTGAGAAATTATTATGTTATTTCTGTTACAGCATTTTTGATAAACAAATTGATATTTTTTGAAACAACAATTGAATTATGAAACATTGAAATATTTTTCTATTTGTCAGATAGTGTGAAGATGTCAAAATTGAAGACAAGAAGTCAGTTGTCAACCCACTTGAGCCTGCTAGTTGGTAAAGGGAAGGAGCTTCCTGTATCAGAACTTCCAACAGTGAGAGACATGCTAAGATTAGGGTTACTCCTTCGAGAAAAAAATGCAAAGGACAGAAGGAACTATACAGATAAAGAACTCATAAATGACATGATAGTCCCTCTTCTGCATCAATGGACAAAAGCTAATGCACTATTCAAACCACCTGTGATTAATCAGTGTCGAACTATTGAGCTAAAACAAACGAAATTATGGCACAAAGCAGTTGAAACATCACTTGGTAAAGGAAACTTGGCCAGGAAAAATGAATTTCTGCACACACTTGATACTCTGTTTGACATTTTGACCTGCAAGTGCTCCATACAATTATGTTCTGAATCCAACTGTTCTCACTCACGTAAGAGAGAAAATAATTCCCACATTGATTGTGGTTGTCCTCGTGAAAAGAAGATCCCTGTTTTAGAGCTTGAATTTATAAAGGCACAGAGGACAAAGGCAGAAGGCCAAGGAAGTATGCAAATGGGTTCAATAGATTATTCAGAAACAAAGAAGCAGATTGCTAATGCCAAGAAGAGAGAACAAATCCGAGAGAGGGAACAAAAGAAGAAAATGAAGAGTGAAGAAGCCATCCAAAGAGAGGAAGAGCTGTGTCAAGATGTTTATCACTTCTTTGATAGTTCTTCTGATGAACAGGAAGCAACATCAGATGATAGTTCCAAAGAGCCATCTGAACCTTTACCAAAGAAAATGAAATACAACACAAGAAATATTTCAAACATTGCTTTAGCTAGTATTCGCCACCATGCTGGACTTCGTGAGGCTGCAGAAATTGCAACTGCCGCTTGGATAGATGCAGGCCTCATCAGCCGAGAGGATGTATCTTTGGTGATAGATCATAATAAAATTAGAAGAGCACAAGAAAAAATAATGAAGGAAATATCTGATCAGCATGAAAAAGATTTAAGCGAGGGAGGGCTCTCCTGTCTTTTGTTTGATGGAAGAATAGATGACACAAAAGTTTTGCTAGAAGTAGAGGGAGTGAACAGAAAGTTTCCAGGTCTCATCAAAGAAGAACACTACTCTGTCTGTTCTGAGCCTGGTGGTCGGTTTTTGTTTCACTTTGCTCCCGAAACTGAAGTAGAAGGGAAGAAACATGCAGAAGTCATTGCTGATCATATTTTATGTTGGGTTCAGGAGAGAGGACTTGGCAGTTCACTGCAGGCTGTTGGTGGAGATTCAACTGCAGTGAACACCGGATGGCAGGGGGGTGTAATGACGCATTTAGAGAAAAAACTAGGAAGAAAACTTGTTTGGATTGTATGTGATTTACATACAGGCGAGCTACCTCTTCGTCATCTCATCCAGGAACTTGATGGTCCTACAAAGAGCAACAACAAGTGGTCAGGTCCCCTTGGCATCATGCTGGATGAAGCAACACAACTAGAAATAAATACAACCTTTCCAAAGGTCGAAGTTGGCCCTCCCCTTCCGGCGTTGTCTGAAGGAGTCATCAAAGATCTCAGCACAGATCAATCCTATGCTTATCGTATTGCCCAAGCAATAAGGTCAGGAGAAGTGCCTCAGTCATTGGCTCTCTTGGAGATTGGACCTGTCAGTCACAGCCGTTGGTTAACTACAGCTCTTCATTTCTGCAGGATTTGGATTTCCAAACACGAATTGAAGGGCAAAGTGCTGAAGAATTTGAGGTTAATTGTTGAATTTATTATTGGAGTGTATCTTCCCCAGTGGTTTAGTGTGAAACTTAATCCTATGTGGGTGGATGGGCCCAATCACCTTTTGTTTCAATTGCAGCTAGTAAGAACACAGAGGAAGGTAGTGAGGGACATCGTGTTACCTGTGGCAAGAAGGTCCGCTTGGTATGCTCGATCAGAAGCAGTTTTGCAAGCAATGCTTTGCATTCAATGCACCAATCTCCGAACCGAGGCTGTAGAAGTCATTCTAAAGATTAGAGGAACGCTAATAGATGACGACCAGTTGGGAGACTGTTCGTTTCATTCAAGAAAAGTTCCCCCAATAAACGTCAATGCCACCAAATTGTCAGAATTGGTTGACTTGAGTTTGGAAGTCTTAGAGCCACCATTGACAACAAGTCTAACTAGCCAAGAATTGAGAAACCTTAAAGAGACTCCAATGCAGGTGCCGAAGTGGCCTTCCCACACTCAAAGTGTGGAGAGATGTGTGAAAATGGTCACAGAAGCAGCGGGCCATGTTTACAGCCACGAGAGGCGAGAAGGTTACATCAAAGCACAAATAGCAAGCAGACTACTGATGACAAGAAACCAAAGCAAAGAGAGTATGAAGGCATTGGTTACTTTCAAATAGACTACGGATAATAAAATATAATAATTTGAAACTTGAAACAGTAACATGTGTGCAAACGCTAGTTATGTTATAAATTCACAAATATGTACATTTAAAAATCCATTTGATGTAGGTAGGACTTATTATAAAAAAAAATTTATGCCAGAATATTGTTTTGCATGCTTAAAGACTACAATAAATTGCTACCAAATTACTCGATTTTCAATTTAGCCAGTTCACCCCCTAAATTGACACACCCTAATATCCAGTATACCATCTGTGGATGTAGATCTTGAAGTGCAGTTTAAGATTATCTGGGATATTAATTCTGAGCTTAGGATGGGGTTCACACTTGATATCAGCAACAGTGTATTGAGTAAATATTGCATAATGATCACTGATTAGGTGGCCTGAAATGACTTTAGCCTTGACATTACTGTCTACAAGGCTATACCCAGTGACATAATCAAGTCTGCCTCCCATCAGTGTCACTTTGTCTGTGTCGTATACAGTGATGTTATGATTATTGATGTAATTCACGAGCACCCTCCCATTAGAGTTTCACTGGACATCACCGAGGACAGTGTGACGAGAGTTAAAGTCACCCATACACAACATAGCATTGTTTCCTGGTGGCTTTGGTCAGCTCATTGCACCGAACATACAGTAGATGTTACACAGCAAAAATTGACTGTTCGCTGTCGTTACTGTAAATTGTTCATAGTGAATACTTTTATTATTGTGGGTTCACAACTCTTACAACTTAGTTCAAGATGGCAGGAGTAACACGAACGCTTAAGATTATATCATGGAACATCCGAGTTTTAACCGCAGAATTAATGACCTACAATGGTTTGTTAAAATTTATAACATTGATGCAATTGGTTTACAAGAACCTTACAAGTCCAGCACCCAGAAGAAAGCTGCACCCAGGATAGCTGGGTTTACAGCATACAATAGTGGAGCAGGAAGTGGCCTGCTCACTTTTGTAAAGAATCGTCTCGTCTGTAAATGGATCAAAACCTAGATCTAACGGATATTATTCCCACTAGAGTCAGAAATTACCGAATAAGTTTATAATTTTATTCCCATAAACTTTTGATTCATCTCATAAATTCTCATGCAAGTGAACTTTATGGGCTGCAATAGAACCCAAAATACTTAACGCGAAATATAATAAACTAAACTGTATATCTCGTCTTGGAAATATGTATATACAGTATATATATTATATATTATTAATATATATATATTATATATATATATATATATATATATATTATATATATATTATATATATTATATATATAATATATTATTATATATATATATAAGTAATTAAGTAATATTTTACCACCTTCAGCAGTCTGGTTTAAATATGTAGATGATGTATTATGTCTCTGGCCAAGTAATGAGGACCTAAAAGCTTTCCTGCCACACCTTAACATCTTGCCCCCTCGATCAAATTCACTGTGGAATTAGAGCATGACTGTAAATTGCTTTTCCTACAGTGTCTGATCCACAGAATAGGTAACACCTTTAAGTTCAATATTTATAGGAAACCTACTAATGTGTGTTCATACATTCATTATTATTCTGCCCACCATAATAGAGTCAAACAGTCACTATTTTCATCAATGTTTTTACGTGGTTTGAGAATTTGCAGCCCGGAATTCATTGATGAGGAATATAAATATATCTATAATATTGGCTTGAAACTTAAGTACCCTAGTTCTTTCATAGACAAATTCATAAGAACATAAGAACATAAGAACATAAGAATGGAGGAAACTGCAGCGGGCCTATTGGCCCATACTGGGCAGTCCCGTTTACACCCAACCCCTATTGCTCATATAAGCATCCAACCTATGTTTGAAGCTATTCAGCGTATTCGAGTTAATGATGATATTTGGCAACTTGTTCCATTCATCCACTGCTCTGTTTCCAAACCAGTGTTTACCTATTTCACGCCTATATCTAAATTTGTCCAATTTAAAACCATTGTTACGAGTTCGCTCCTAGTTGGATAGTTTGAGTACCTTTGTAATGTCCCCTTTGTTTAGCCCTGACTTCCACTTATGCACCTCTATCAGGTCGCCCCTCGCTCTACATCTCTCGAGGGAGTGCAAATTAAGATGCTTTAACCTGTCTCTATACTCAAGGTTCCTAATGCCCGGGATTAGTCTTGTCATTCTCCTTTGAATTCTTTCCAATGATTCTATATCCATTCTGTAGTAAGGTGACCAGAACTGAACTGCGTAATCCAGGTGTGGTCTCACAAGAGCAAGATACAGTTTTAGGATGACCTCGCTAGTCTTATAACTAACACTCCTTTGTATGAACCCAAGTACTTTATTAGCCTTGTTACGAGCAAAAACACATTGTTTACTTGGCTTAAGGTTCCTACTTATCATTACTCCTAAATCTCTCTCGCAGTCGGATTTCTCTATGGCATCGTTGTTCATCTGGTATCTGGTTTCCCTGTTTACATCTCCTATACTGAGTACGTTGAATTTCATCTGCCATTTTTCAGACCATTCGAAAAATTTGTTTAGATCTTCCTGTAGTTTTGCTGAGTCCTCGTCAGATTTAATAACACCTCCTATTTTAGTGTCATCAGCAAATTTACTTATCTTGCTGTCTATGCCGATATCTATGTCGTTTATGTATATAATAAATAATAATGGTCCAAGTACTGAGCCTTGGGGAACTCCACTTGTGAAGTTGCTCCAATGGGACTTAGTGCCATTAATGCTCACTCGCTGTTTCCTGTCCTGTAACCACGCCCTAATCCATTTAAGGATGTTACCTTTGATGCCATGAGCTTCTACCTTTCTAATTAGTCTTTCGTGAAGAACTCTGTCGAAGGCTTTGCTAAAGTCGAGATATACCACATCATAATTGTGCCCCTCGTCCACCGATTCGAAAACTGATGAAAAGAATGTTAATAGATTAGTTAGACAAGAACGTCCGCTTGTGAAGCCATGCTGGGAATCATTGATCAATCGGTGCTTCTCCAGGTGATTTCGAATAGAGTTTGAAATGGATTGCTTCCAGTAATTTGCCTACTATTGATGTTAGACTGATTGGGCGGTAGTTAGAGGATAGTGCCTTAACATTACCAAGAAATCTTTGTATAGAACCGATCCCAAGCCCACCCATGACCATAAGAGTCTCTTAGTATTACCATTTCACAAAAATTTCTCTCAAATTTCTTTACAACTAAAATCATGGAGCATCAATGTGGCATTTAAAAACTAATGCACTGTTAAACAAATGTTAATCAAGAACTCCCCCAACAATACAAGTGGCTGCATTTACAAGATTCCTTGCAAGGAATGTAATATGTTTTACTTAGGCCAGACAGGTAAAGATCTTGTAACTAGACTTAAACAACATAAATATAGTGTTAGGATAGGCCAGGAATCCAATGCTCTGTTTGTTCATTTGAGGGATAATAAGCATTGCACCGACTGGGATGATGCCTCCTCAATATTATTTTGTAATTCAATTGACAGTAGGAACATTATAGAATCTAGAATCTAGTCTCATTAAACATACCGAAGCAGTCAACATGAATTTGAGCAATGGTATGTACAAACTGGACAATTTTGTAATTAAGAAGATTTGTAAATAGGTGAGAAGGTTGGGTCAACTTACACTTTGACCTGACTACCGACCGTTGCGGTGCTTTTTAAAGATTAGTAGGGTCACTACCTAATACCTGACCATTGTGGACCTGATCTCACCCTCCTCTGTATATATATATACCTTGTTTTGTACTTCCCCTTAGTCTGTACTCACCCCTGAAGATGTGAATTACACGAAAGCTCTTGGGAACTTCATGTTTTCTTCTTTCCTGGTGGTTATCAGCATATATATATATATATATATATATATATATATATATATATATATATATATATATATATATATATATATATATATTATATATATATATATATTATATATATATATATATATTATATTTCATACATTTTTTTTTACCTAGGGATATGAAAGCACTAGTGAAATGTCACTTGAAATAGAATTATGAATCTACAGATGAGAAAGATATTGTCTGTGAAAATGTCAAAAGGTATGTATGACTGACAAATTATATTATGGATTAACTGCGGTACGAAAGCGCCTCATTTAGCTTGATCTATATTCTTAATATTTACTCTTGTTCGTTCTGGATCTGCCTGAGTTCTAAAGTTACAGTTCCATCCGGCTTTGTTCCATTCCTTCTATCACACGAAAATCAACCATAACCTTCTTCACCTTCTCCTTCCACCTTATCATCTTTGCTCTGTTTCTTTCCACTTCTGTTCACTTTATCTTCTCTTTCTGCACCTTGTCCACATCATCGCATCATTTTTTTCTCTCTATCATCAGGCGCAGCCTTCTTCCTCCTTTGAAATTTTCCATTTGTTAAAACGACTTCTACTTGTGTCATCCAGCGTCCACCTGTTAACTCCTTATATCAATCAGCGTTCATTTGTCAACCCCTTGTGCCACCCAGCATCCATCTGCCAACCCCTTGTGTCACCCAGCATCCATCTGCCAACCCCTTGTGTCACCCATCATCCACCTGATAACTCCTTATATCACCCAGCATCCATCTGCCAACCCCTTGTGCCACCCAGCATCCATCTGCCAATCCCTTGTGTCACCCAGAATCCATTTGACAATTCATTGTGTCACCCGGCATCCATCTACTAACTCCCTGTGTCACCAAGCATCCATCTGCCAACTTATTATGTCAGCCAGCGTCTATTTGTTAATTCCTTGTGTCACCCAGCCTCCATTTGCTAACTCCAACATCCATCTGCCAACCCCTTGTGTCACCCAGCATCCAACTGTCAACTGCTTATATCACCCAGCGTCCATTTGGCAACTCCTTGTGTCATCCAGCATCCACCTGCCAACTCCTTGTGTCACCCAGCATCAATCTTCCAAGTTCTTGTGTCACCCAGCGCCCACCTGTCAACTCCATATATCACCTAGCGTCCATTTGTCAACGTCAACCCCTTGTGTCACCTAGTATCCATCTGCCAATCTCTTGTGTCACCCAGCATCCACCTGCCAACCTCTTGCGTCACCCACCATACACCTGCCAACCCCCTGTGTCATCCAGTAACTACCTACCAATTCCTTGTGTCACCCAGCATGCATCTGCCAACTCCTTATATCGCCCAGCATCCATTTGTCAATTCCTTGTGTAACCCAGCATCCACCTGCTAACCCCTTGTGTCCCCAACATCCATCTGCCAACCCCTTGTGTCACTCAGCATCCATCTGTCAACCCCTTGTGTCATCCAGTATCTACCTGCCAACTCCTTGTGTCACCCAGCATCCATCTGCCAACCCCTTGTGTCACTCAGCCTGCCAACTCCTTGTGTCACCCAGCATCCATCTGCCAACTCTTATATCACCCAGCTTCCATTTGTTAACACCTTGTGTCATCTAACATCCATCTGCCAACTCCTTGTATCACCCAGCGTCCATTTGTTAATTCCTTGTGTCAACCAGCTTCCATTTGTTAAATTCTTGTGTCACCCAGCATCCATGTACCAACCTCTTGTGTCACTCAGCATCCATCCGAGAACTTCTTGTGACGACCGTCCACCTCACAATGAGCTTCATCCCCCCTTTTCTCCTCGTCAGTAAATACTCAAGTCCACACACCATCACAAGTCTTAGACCTGACTGACACAGTATCCCTTTCAATTTCTTTGTCATCCTTAAATCACAGAAATCTTATTCGAGTTATTCCGCATCTTCTTCCTCTATCCATTGACTTGAATTACATTAACGTAAATAGGATTTATTCTGTCGGTCTACATCATCATCTTACGTATCGAAATATAAGAATTTTGTGGAATGAGATAAAGTAATGTATACGTAAGTGTGGTGTTTTGTTAATGTATCGAAGGCCAAGAGTATAGAAGAGAAATTAAAATATCTTGCTTTATAGAGGAGTCTAACGGTGGCTTTAATCTAATCTGAACAGCAAAAAACTTACTGTGGAATCAAGGAAAGAGAAAACATTGAAATTGTGTGAACGTGTGGAGAGACACAAGAGAAAACAAGAGAACAACTTTAAATTGGATTCTACACAGTTATAACTCAGGAGAATTGTAAATGCATTCCTCTTATATAAGAATTAACTTACCGGCAGGAGCATAAACTCAAGAAAAGGGTGACTAACTGAGAACAAACGAGAAACGAACGCTAAATATAGCTTTTGTATACAAGTTGAGATGGATTGATTTCAAGAGAGGATGTGACTCTGTTTACCATTTAAAACTAATAATAAGGAAAGGATAAAAGAGGAGGTGTTGTGATAAGGAAAAACGTCAAACTTGTAACAGTTTTTGAAGTTTAAAAGTGTTAATCCATAGTGTGTGATGGTTATGAGATCAGAGATGAGTGTGAAAGTTATAGTTAGGCGAGATACTTGAAGGCCTGATGAGCTAAGCGACAAGAAATAGGTTTTGAGAATTAAGGTTGTTTGCATAATAACATAACATAAGGTTTGACTATTGTAAAGTCACTGATACACAAGAGTAATATATTTTTTTTAATAAAAAAAATTCCAAAGAAATTCAAAACCGAAAATATTTTGTACAAAGTAAATATAATCATATAATTTTTCCTTTTTACCAAAGTTTTTAAAATATTCTCCTTGGTGCTCAGTAACAACAAAGACATGTTGATGATAGTAAACATCATTTGTAATTGTTAATTACATTTTGTTTTATTTTCTTAAGGTAAATATACATTGTTCTCGAATACAAAAAAGAATATTGGTCATCCTTTTCAGATATTTTGACAGTTGGTGACAAAGACAGTATTACTGAGATGGTCTGAGCCTGTCCAGTGTACATATTGTGTCCCGTGTAACGTTATCACTCCTGTGAAGTATTTTAGTATTCTCGGCTCATGTCCGATTGGAAGGACAACAAGAGGAGAGAGAGTGTGAGAGAGAGAGAGAGAGAGAGATATGGAACGGGAATAAAACACCTAGGGTGTGCGAAAATGTAATAATAATAATAATAATAATAATAATAAAAATAATAATAATAATAATAATTCATAGTAAATAGAATTTATAATAAAAATACAAAAATAAAAAATAAAATAATAAAATAATAATGATAATAACAACAACACTGTAATAATAACAATAAAGAACCATAAAGAAAGGTAAAATGAGGAAAAAATCAATAGTGAGAAACAATACTGTATTTGGTTTATTAAACAACTTTAATGATAACAAATACTTGCTGTGACGAGCTCAGAAGATCGTTATTAATATGAAGCTGTCGGTCTGATGTTATTAATTTTGAGAAAGGTTTTGTCAGGATGTCGGTCCTCTTATAATAAAGGTAGGCGCTGGAGTGAAAACCATTACATTTTATTTTTATCTAAGTGATCTCGGGGAAAAAAAAGTTATTTTTTTTTTTTTTTTTTTTTTTACGGGTATTAACCCACCCAGGCACAGGTAATTTTATGACCCACATCCAGGCCTGGGGGCAAAAATATAATAAAATAATAATAGTAAAATTAATCAAATTCAATATAAATAATAATAATAATAATAAAGAACCATAAAGAAATACTAAAAAAAAGATCAAAAGTGAGAAACAATATATGTATGTTGTGTTGTCAATAGTAAGAGAAACAATAGAGACCCTGCAATTGCGTGTAAGTGAGGCAGAAAGTCAGATGAGCAACCTGGGCCTGGTCACAATTTTCGTGGTGCCATATTGGCAGCAGGGTCTACCATTAGACAATACATTATGCTTCCAATATCTTCCCAGGCGGTAGTACCTCCCTGTTTGGTAGCTGCCTACTACCTACTACCTTTTGTTAGAGGAATATAACCAAATAATATGTGAACACAAAACTTGATTTAAACACTGATAGACAAAACAAAACACTAGACAAACACATTAGATCTAAAAATACATAAACAATGATGGACTCAATCACAACATTAAGACTGAGGTAATAATGACCATTAATAGAACAGTGGGCGAGATTACAACACTCTCTTAAATGTAAATATAAACAGTGAAGTACAAGATTTCGTCCTTTTTACCGACGGCCGTTCCATTTAATATTGAACTTCTGTGTCCTCGTAATGAAGACACATATTCTCTGTCTTCACACTATAAAAGCTGCCTTCAATTATCTTAAATTGGAGTGACATAGGAATCATGTAATATGTATTCTTTATATTTGACCTCACCCTCACCCCCACTCAAGTGTTCCCACAATACCTGGATAATTGGAGGAGGACTGTGTACAATACCTTCTCTTGCCCCTTGTACAGGCAGAAGGATGAAGAGCCGCATTACTCTTCCATCGTCTCATTCAACTTTGATGCCAATTATTCCTTTTGTAGCCTTTATTTATTTCATTGTTCACACAATGGTCAAGGGATTGATGTCTTCTCGTGTTTCATACCTGGCGACACCAAGTTCTGTTGTGACTCTACTTTGTGACCTAATACATTGTTAAACAGTTAATGTTCAACACTGTACCCATACTCATTGTTAAGTGATCAGCTATTACAATGGATGAAAAAATATTTGTGTGACCATCATTTTCTATACGGAAAAATATTCCTGTCTATAAAAGGAACCAACGAAACATCCGGGACATCCACAGAGGAGAAATGGCGGTCGAGGCTCGGAGCTCCCGACCCTAGATTAATGTTCAGGAGGAAGATATTGTAAAATTTATATTACGAAAACCTTTTTCTCGTCGACTTTTGAGCCTTCTGGTGGGGTAATATTATATACTGTATATATATATATATATATATATATATATATACTGTATATATAAAATGGCCCCTGTCTCCTCAACAGAAGTATTATATAAATGGGTTCTTACATCTGATTTTATATTCAGATTCACCACCTGTAACTTTCCACTAACTATGAGTAAGACATGAACTGATCACGTGAATGGTAACTTTCCCAAGAGGGAGAAGCCCATATGTCAGCATCTATGTAAGAGCTCATCAGTGAGATGCCTTTGTCAGTCACTCACACCAACTTTTATCGAACGGACGTTGATCCACGTTTATTTTACATAAACGCCGTCCTCTTTCTCGTTCACTCATAAATAGTGGAACTTACGGTTGATATACACTCAGGAATTATAAACATAATACTTTTATAATAAAACAAGAAACTTCAATTGGGTTTCGTTACCAAAACCCCAATTATATTATATGTGTTACCAACCTGGTTAACTGGGGAATTAGCCAATGTAATATATATATATATATATATATATATATATATATATATATATATATATATATATATATATATATATATATATATATATATATATTGAGCGGGAATATAGTGCGAACATTTCAGCGTCGTGTTCAACACAGCCATCCAATTAACTTTTATTCTTTTGTGTTTTTATATTTTACATTGTTTCATCCAAAGCAGCAACATAAAAAAGTCTCACATGGTTAACTTTTCCATACGTTTGGCATAAACGGTGTCTGATGTAGTGAGTTGTGCTCGGCTTTTAAATATTATTATTATTACCATCATTTTACTAGTAGGGAGCAGCTGACAAGGTAATGTGTGTAATTGCTGCAATGCATTGTTGTTAATTACAATATAGTGTGTGTGTGTGTGTGTGTGTTAGGATGGTGCTGGCCCAAAATGCTCCTTGGAGTAGAATTACAAGAGCTTTACTTTGCTTGGATTATATACCTTGTAATTTGTAAAAGTGACGAAAAATTATATGTATGATTCAGTTTTATCACGCGAGATAAAACCACTATATAATTTTGAACATGAAGACTAGGCTGGGCCAGAAAAGGGGTTATTTTCAAGAATTTATACTACAAGGTTGTAAGTCACCTAAAAGTTGTGAATGGGTATCAGGAACAAACCCATGATAAAATTTTTATTTTTAAATGACATCTTACGGTCAGACAGTCCGTTACCATAGCAACCGTTTCCGGCAAGACAACAAATTGACTAAATTGATGATTTCTCAGGCTGTGAATGACCGTCAGGGTTCATGTTGGTACCAAAATATGCAGAAAAGACAGCCAAAGAGCATAGAACATATACACAATGTCTGTGAAACAATTAATTCCACGTTTAAATAAAAAAACACATTTTCTTCACATTTATGGTCAATTTTATTGAACAAAATAAAAATTAGTTATCCCGAAATCTACCAATGGAAGTCAATTACTTCTAAGTAACATCAGTACACAATACACACTCACATTAGTCCCAACTGTACGAAACGGAGGCCAGTGACTTTTTTGTCACAACCTCAGTTGACGTTGCCAGTCCATGCAGCTTCTCTCGGACACCCTTCACATCTCTGTATAGTGCCTGGAGCTGCTCTTCAGATTTGGGGGCCTTGTTTGTGTTCAAATCTGTGGCGAGTCCTAGTGCCCGCTCTGCTGCGTCATTGACAACAGGGAGGTTGGCCACAACTTTCTTGCCATGACGGTAGTTGTCCGAGGTGGTCCATTGTGCAACGGGGAGCTTGACAAAGCTGGAGTCAATACCCAAGAGCTCAAACATGCTCCAAGAGTCATGTCCAATGAAGTCTTTGAGGGCTTTACTGCCCAATTGATGTGAGGCTGGCATCTCCTGTTTTCTTGTCTCTGGACTGTCTGTCGCGTCATGGTACCTCAGCATAGCCTTTCTCATCGTCTGTTTGTCAGATGATGTTCGGTCCGAGAACAGTGCCAAAGAGACCAATCTCTCTGAGAGATACCACAAATGCTTTTGTAGCTTCTGTCTGGCCGGAACGACAAAGGAGAGAAATTTGGCAGGCCACTTCATTGGGTCCTTGCTGATACTGGCCTCTGCCTTGAGGAGGTTCTTCATTAGTGCCAGGTCATTCGATGGTGCATCGGCAGCACTCGTGCACGTTAACCATGCTTTCGTGTAGAAGATTGCCAAGAATACAGCAAGACTGGTGATGTCTTCCAATTCTTCGGGTGCATATACATCCCCAAGCTGGCATCGGAAGAGTGCCACCTTAAACGTGTACAAAGTCTTGCTAATCCAACGGGCGTGATGGAATGCCCCAGGTGCTTTGATGGTGATGGATCTCCGACCGGCAGGGACGGTCCCTCCAAGAAACAGCAGTGTTAGTTCTGCCAGCTCCAGGTAGTCATGTCGAAGTGTCTCCTTGGTGCTGTTCTCGATCCATGTCTGAAGGAAGGTGATGGTGTTATGTATATAGCCCATCAACTCTCTTTGTGGAGCAGTCACCTCGACCAATGAGTAGTTGTTATGGTTCAATTCGCTCCAATTGTTCACCAGTCGCTTGAACAGCTGTTCATTGGGTCCTGTGGTTGGGCCATACACAATTGAGCAAGATGCCCCCCCAATCAACTCATGGATGTGGTGTCTACATGCCAGTTGCAGAAGACTTCTACCAAACTCTGTCTCCAGTCTTACGACGACTCCACTCCAGACCCCAGAGTTCACTGCAGTTGTGTCAAAGACAAGAGCACCTATCCGGGATGTGTCCAGTGGATGGTCATTGAGGACCTGGAAAGAAAATAAATAGAATAAGGTGACTAACACATGCTAATATACAGTTAATCAATGAACGAGCATTTGTTATCGTTATTTATTACACGATCAGTAATCAACGAAGCGAAGAGTGAGTTAATAATACAAAATAATACTGAATAATCACCTGAATAATCTTTGCTGCCTCATTTTCAGCAGTTGACCTCCCTTCCATCCCAACAATTGATAGTAGAACTTCCTGGCCATCCGTCCCTGTCAGTATCACCGCCACTCGTTCCATGTCCTTGCCCACATGCATTAGGGACTTGATCAGCTTCCCATCCCAGTGTAGTGCATACATCTTGGAAGTGATATCGCCAAGTTGCCACTTAGTAATATCTGCCGCCTTCTCAAGCCTTGCAGACTGTCTACTCCTTCCCGTTGTGTTCACAGACAGGTTGTACTCCTCAAGGTTCTTCCCTCCATCTTTACGAAAGGCAGCAGCCAGTTCTGTCACCGCCCTATTTGAGATTGCGTACTTGTCAGCAATGAAGCAGGCTTCCATAGGAACACCTTCCATCTTCTTGCTGACCTTAGGGAGTGACACAGAAACAGTGTGCATTGGTATCTCAGTGGAATCTTCAGACTCAGGGTCGTGACTTTCTTCTACGGCATCTGCACTATGGGCAGCAGTGGCAGAGCGTAGACAATCCTTAGCTTTTCTCTCCTGCGCTGCCTGCTGATCAAGAAACTTGCGCTTCTGCCTTTTTGCTAGTTTCTGATCGCGTGGGCCCAGAGTTGCGGTGCGAGTAACCCCACGTACACCTTCCAGGTACAACCAGTCTTCCTTATCTGTCTGGTCTTGCTTCTCCAGCTGTTGTTTTGCTGCCAGTCTCTTCTCAAACTCGCGTTGAACAATCCAAAATGTCTGCCTCGTCTTTACCAAAAACTCCTCCCTTTTCTTGGTCTCTGTATCTGTTGTCCTATTCCTCTTACTCTTCCTTAGTTTGTACTCCTTAATATCTGTAAGGATCATCTGCTCTATCGCTTGCCACGATTTAAGGGTAATACCAGTATTTACCCACCAGTCCTGCAAGTCCTTTGTTACAAGTCTGGCGGCATCCAATGCGCTAGACTGAAGATGGCTGGCTTGCTGCAGTTGTTTATGATACCCATGGTACTGAAGAAGAACCTGTTCCCCTGTTGGTGGATAAGGGCCAGTGAATCCATGGTTTCCTGGTACACTGAAGATGGGGGGACACTTGTCAAAGAGCCACAGCAAGGTCTTGGTTTTGGTATTCATGCCTTTAGAAGTGAGGACCAGCAATTAGAAAACAAATATGCCTATTATTACATAAAGTTTGAATTTTATACACAAAATCTGAAACAAAAATGAGTTTTTTGCAAATATTTTTTATTGAATTGTATCACACCCACTGTCTAGTTGTCATATCATCTTGGGCTTTCAATTCTGCATCATTTGGTACCAGCAGCATCTCTGAGGGTCATTCAAAGCGTGATAAATCATTATTTTAGGCATTTTGTGTAGTTGTCGGTAATGGTTTCCACGGTAACAGACTGTCTTACCGTAAGACGTCAATTTTTTTTTACCAAATTTACATTTTTGTGTTCCTGACACTCACTCACAACTTTTAGGAAACTTACATTAAATTCTGAACAACTTTTTTTTTTTGGCCCAGCCTAATGAAGACATTTTCCACGTACTGTACACTTAAGCTTCAAGAGGATGACTCATCCCTCCTCGTTCCTCAATCTTGTGATAAATTCGCAAATGAGTTTCTCCTGGTATATTTCACACACCCAAGTTCCTCCATCCGGTATATATCCCACACATGATCTTTCTCCAGGTACATATCCCACACATGAACTATTTCTTCAGGTATATACTGCCCTAGTCGCCCTTCGTACGCCCAAAATTAACACACTTAAGTAAAATGAGATGGGTTAGAGTACCAAGTATAATTCACGATAACTTATCTTATCGAAAATGAATTTCAAGTACTTACTGTAATTGTAGAATTACCTCTCTCGTGGTGGCATTTATCATCCACTGAAAGAAGGATGAGTTGTCGGTCGGAATTTTTTCGTAAGACGGCAGGTCAATGGGTAAAGAAAACGCTTAAATTCACAAATTCACTATGGTAATGATATTTTCATTAAATTGGGCCAAAAAGTGTAAAAAATAAGGGTTAAAGATGCTAAAAAGTCACGTGACTGCGAAAAGCTTGTAGGAATTCGTGGTATAATGTTGTCTAGCACTCAGGATGGATGGAAACTCTACAGTAATGTGGTTTTCTTGTATAATATAAGTTATATGATAGACAGTCTGGTGCTGGAGGTGCCGTGTGGTGAGGAGCTGCTCAGTAGAGACGTTCGGTGAGTAGCGTGTTGAAGGAGGTAGATGTGCAGGAGCTTCGTTAGAGAAGATGTTGCCTGTTGCTGGCCTCCTGGTTGAATGAAAGCTGGACAGCGTGGAGCTTGCTGGAGGAGGTGTTGCGTGTTCAGGAAGATGGGCAGAATGAATCTCAATGGAGAGACAGAGCTTATATACCCAGCAGCCGTGAGTCCTCTATGAGTCATGTTGGGAAAACCCGAGAAAGTCGCCGGTCTTTGGTTCGTTGCTAGGGAAGGTGGTAACATCTGGTGACGCCACTCGTTTGGTTGCTAGGATACGGTAGCATCGGAATGCCGATACGCAGTTGTAGGGGAGAAGTCCACTACAAGCTCTTTGATTGGTTGTGACGTCACAGATTGGCTCGAGCCACCAAGCAGGAGCCTGGAGGCAGCCAGCTGTGGTGTATGTGTTGTTGCCAGCAAAATACAGGACTTGTGGCCATATACAATGTTGATATACACAAGCATACCTTAATTTTAGGTTAAAATAAATTACTGCTAAAGTATCATGGTGTGTATTTACTTGCTGGGTGCCAAAATGATGCAAAAGACCGATAACCCCAAGATGGAAGTTTTCGTCACTGATGTCTATATTTAATGTTATGGAAGGACTAGGGACAACCATGGCCAGGGGATGGGCTTGAGATGATGAGTTGACAGATGTAATTGAACATGCTTCATAGCTAGATGGCGGAGTTCTTGATAATACTCTACAATCAGAAAGACATCTACTTTTGGTGTATTTCTTTCATCTGCCTTGATGAACCCTGGAAATAGTTGTCCAACCTTCTCGACTGATCGGCTTTGTAAATAAATATTATTAGATAATTAATTGTGCTTTACTGTACATCACAATACTGCTATATTGAATATATAAATA
The DNA here is from genome assembly GCA_958450375.1 of Homarus gammarus. Lineage (NCBI taxonomy): Eukaryota > Metazoa > Arthropoda > Malacostraca > Decapoda > Nephropidae > Homarus > Homarus gammarus. Next base: position 868,268 of record CAUDMG010002235.1, read on the forward strand.
TTACTAATTACATGAACTAATTCAATGGATATTAGCTGCCCATACTACAACTTTCATAGTATAAACATTCCAAACAATATTGATATTATTTTGGTTTTGGTCATCTGGGGAACCTTAAGATTCTAACTATGGGATTAAGTACTTTAAACAATAAGGCACATTATCTCTACAGAATTTCTGTCGCAAAACATTTTTCCACCACATAAGAAAATACAGGTCATATGATAGGATTAGGTTAGGTTAGGTTAGGTTAGGCTATGATGAATTATGTTATAAGTTATAAGGTTAGCTTAACATACACCGGTAAGGGGGGAGGGGGTTAGTAACTCAAAGCTAGTGATTTCCAATCGAAATGAAGGTCAAAATCGTTCATAACACATCACATACCGTCAGAAAAAAAAATAGTCTACATGTCTAAGTACAGGGATGACCGAAAAGTAAAATTTACCCAATATAGCCTATCTCGAGTCTAAACATCCAAATACTTTTGGTAGTTAAAGTATTATTTTACTCAGTAATTATTATAAATTATATATATCCCAATACATTTTCAAAACAAAGTCCAGACAATGTCATTACTTATAAATTGACTCATATCTCCATCTAGTGCTGATATACTCTGTAAATGCACTGAAAAAAAAGAAGAGAAAGTCTATCATGACAACTGAGTTGGTGTGAACATGAAAGTTTTTATGTCAGTAAGCTGCTCATCACGGCGCATTAAATTTTTCACTTACCAAATGTCCGTAACTTAAACCCCCCCCCCCCCAAAAAAAAAAAATCCTTAAAACTTACCTGAAAGTGGCATTTTGGGTCTGAAAAGGCCATCCTTTGTAGAATCCAGGAAAAAGTCAAAGGAAAAAAGTCACAGAAAAAAATTAACCTAACCTAACCTAACCTAACTTACGTGCAATGCCATCATATATATATTGTGTTGTCAATGTGTACGAGTCATGTGACTGTTTTCCTGTGACTTTATTTCCGTTCGCCCCTTTGTACTACCACCGACTGCAGCGGTGAGTTTGTTGGAGAACGTCGTCTGCTGGGAAACTGGTGACGTCATTGCAAATGGCGGCCTTGTTTCTAGAGAAATAAACTTATCTCGACTATTATAGCAGGACTTTAAACTTTAACTACAAATTATACATACTGTAACACTCTCCGAACGTGGCAGTGTATTAAAATGAGAACTTACTGGATGTTTTGTGATTATTATACGGCGTAACGCTAACCTATAATTTCCCCATATAATATATACTACTAGCTAGAAGTTATAATACAAGGTACTTTACTACTTAGCCTTGGTGGATAGCGAGCCTCTTGTCGTGTTTAGAGGACCTGGAATAACGTTCATAAGTACATGGATCCAGGTCTTGGTGTACAATCAAAGACAAAAGTCGTGTCACTGTTTTGTCAGAAGATTAAATATAACTCGTGAAGCATTATGAGAGCCCCCTACCACAAGGCAGAGTGCACCGAAAGTTTAGCCCTTCGGCATATGTTTTCACCAAATTTCACGACACGACTTTTGTCTTTCATTGTCTTTGTAAATATTGCGTAAAAAGTTTACAATAAGTTTCTAGATAATCACTCCGGGATGGTCTTGTAATTAGGTACACTCGAGAGTCTATGTCTCACGGCGGTTTGTGACTACACTCAGCGTTGTATACCACACTCCTCCGCGTCTAGTTTCACACTTCTCACTCCTCTTTTTCAGTTTCCGTACCTCGGCTGGTTGCCTCGTGTTGGTATGAAGTACGCCTAGGAATACACAACACGTCACGTTCTTACATGTTATGATTAGTACTTTAATAATGAAAAATAATACTAAACTAAGTAATTCTTAGTTAGTTACAGTACCAAACCCAAGTTATACACAATTATTTACATATTTACATAAGTATCGCCACCTCTGTCGAAATTGGTTTGATAGATTCAGTTTATTTCACTATTATCGAACCTTATAGAACAGTTTTCTTTTAATGACGAGATGCAATACTTTTGTGGGATTTTATATTTCCCACAGTTCCTCCTCGCGTATACAGTTTTCACCACACCCCAAGACACATCAAAGCTACGTATCTTCTGAATATATTAAACATCTAGTCTCCTAAACTTATCTCGACTATTATATCAGGACTTGAATCTGTTATTACACATTATCATATATACTATAGGACTAGCCGTCTGTCTGTCTGTCTGTCTGTCTGTCTGTTCTGGGCAGCCGAAACGGCACAATCGTTTTTCATCAAACTTGGTGGAAAAATTGCAAAAAAATCGTAGAGTGGAACAAACCTGGTCGCATGTCGATGTTTTTTTTAGGAAGGCATTAATTAACCATTTTATTTATGATGGAAAACGATGCAAGTCTACGGACTTGGCGCACCCTAATTAACAATGCAAGTCTACGGACTTGCCGCACCCTCATTCGCTGTACGCTGTCAGCGGGATACAATACAGTACAATACCATACAATACCACACCATACAATACAATACACAACGAACTATAAGTATTTGTAAGAATAAAACATAATTATATCGACATGTAAGACTCACAACTTGATAAGATATCCGTAAGACATTAGCTATTGGAAATGTGATTAAATGTTTTGTTATAAATCCAATGTGAAATGTATCGCTATTGGTGGAACAATCCTAATGGTCTCTAATCATGTTGATTAGGTGAGGTTAATCTGGGTTTATTGAGATTAAAGATAAGGTGTGGAGTTTATTCCACCTGTGTTAGTCTCAGGTACGACCCTTATTGTAACAATCACGACCACGATTATAACAGCCACGACCATGACTATAACAACCACGACCATGATTACAACAACCACGACCATGATTATAACAACCTCGACCATGATTATAACAACCACGACCTATGATCATAACAACCACGACTATGATCATAACAACCACGACTATGATGATTATAACAACCACGACCATAATTATAACAACCAGGACCATGATTATAACAACCACGACCATGATTATAACAACCACGACCATGATTATAACAATTACGACCATGATTATAACAACCACGACCATGATTATAACAACCACGACCATGATTATAACAACCACGACCATGATTATAACAACCACGACCATGATTATAACAACCACTACTATGGTCATAACCACGACCATGATTATAACAACCACGACTATGATTATAACAACCACGACCATGATTATAACACCCACGACCATATTATAACAACCACGACCATGATTATAACAACCACGACCATGATTATAACAACCACTACTATGGTCATAACCACGACCATGATTATAGCAACCAGGACCATGCTTTTAATAACCACAACCATGATTATAATAACCACGAACTATGATCATAACAACCACGACTATGATCATAACAACCACGACTATGATGATTATAACAACCACGACCATGATTATAACATCCAGGACCATGATTATAACAACCACGACCATGATTATAACAACCACGACCATGATTATAACAACCACGACCATGATTATAACAACCACGACCATGATTGTAACAACCACTACTATGGTCATAACTACGACCATGATTATAACAACCACGACTATGATTATAACAACCACGACCATGATTATAACACCCACGACCATGATTGTAACAACCACTACTATGGTCATAACTACGACCATGATTATAACAACCACGACTATGATTATAACAACCACGACCATGATTATAACACCCACGACCATGATTATAACAACCACGACTATGATTATAACAACCACGACAATGATTATAATAACCACGACCATAATTATAACAACCACGACCATGATTATAACTGTTAGGTTCTGAATAATAAGTTCTATATACAGGAGAGAACACAAACACCTGTATAGTTTTGTAGGTTCGGTTTACTGGGTAAGAGTATGTACACAGAGGGAAGCAGCACTCTCCCTTGGCTAGGCTCCTTGTCAACTGCTATAGACGACGTATGGCAAGTGATACATTAGCAGCTTCCATACGTCGCCAGGCACATTAATTAAGCATGTGGGATATGGTAATAACATTGCCACACGCTGCTAGCTAGGCTGAATAAATAATACATAAATGGAGCACATACATAATATACATACATGATATATAATCCAGCATACATAATATACATACACCTCCCTCCCCCCTATACGCTCATAGCAAAGTCTTGAGCGGACCTTTTCTTTTGGATCCGTTCTGAGCGTCGAGGGACTTCATCACTGGGAAGGGTATGGGACTCAACACTGGTGGCGGGGCCAGCAGAAGGCATTGTTACGGGTCGGAGAAAACGGCGGTTCCTCCACCACACACGACCACTGGGTAACCGCACCTGGTAGTCCCGTGACCTGCCGAGACCCATGACTACGCCTACTTTGTCCCAACGTAGGGAGGTCGGGTCCTGAACACGGACTTGGGTGCCGACACTCAACCTGGGGAGAGAACGGGCGTGGTCATTGTAGCGGGCGACGACGTCCTGAACACGTTCGGCGGCTCGGCGATCACAATCCTCTGTCTTGGCCTGCCACTCCTTGGAGAAGGATTGAGGGTGAGCAGGGACACAAGAACGAAGGGGGCGTCTATACAAAACCTGGGCAGGGGAGCGTCCGGTGTAGTTAGGTGTGTTGCGGAGTTCAAGAAGACCCCTGTCGAAGGCCTCGCAGTCAATGTTCCCAGAAGGGGCCACCTTAAGGATGAGGTGCTTCAGGGATTTGACAGCAGCCTCAGCGTGGCCGTTGGACTGCGGGTAATGGGGTGATGGCAACACATGCCGGACTCCCCATCGGTCGAGGAACACAGCAAAGTCCCGGCTTGTGAACTGAGGCCCTCCGTCGGTTCGCAGGCGTACAGGAACGCCCACGTCACGGAAGTAGTGGCGGAACTTGCTGATGGTGGCGGTAGACGTCGTGTCATTACCGCACTTGATGACAACCGGCCAACCAGAGAGACGGTCGACGATAACGAGGAAGGAGTTTCCTGACACACAGAAAAAGTCGGCCGACACAGACTCAAAGGGGCGGGTGGGGTTGTCGTCACTCATAAAGGGTTCCTGCTGCTGGCTGGGTTGTAATACTTGGCGGGGCTTACACACCTGGACAGCATTGGAGATGTCGGGGTCGATGCCAGGCCGGAACACAGTCTGTCTTGCACGCCGTTTGGTGGCCTCGGCTCCACAGTGACTGTCGTGGAGGCGAGCCAAGGCGTGGAGACTTGAAGCAGCAGGGACAACTACCGAAGGAGAGGTGTCACTGGCCAGAGGTAGGGGTAGGGCGGCAGCAGGGTAGTTGCTGCTCCCTTCGTGCACCCTGTTGGCGTGTTTTACCTCGAGAATCGGTGTTGGGAAGTCCTGGGAGATGATGGCCAACTCTCGGCAATGTCTGTAGGACAGCAAAGGAGTCGGGACGCCATTATGCACATCAATCCAGGCTTGACACGACCTGTTGCCAAAGGTGACGTGTGCATAGAGTGAACCTAGAGCCGGGGTCATCTGTGAACCATCTGCCATAAAGCGGAGATCCTTGGGGGGCGGTCCTAGATCACTTGGAGGGAGCCCCAAGCATTGCAAATGCTGGGGACCGATGACTGTAGCATCAGCGCCGGTGTCGGGCAACATCTGAAGACGGGATGACACACCGCCGTAGGTCACGATGACGCTGATGTACTGGGGGGCTTTGGTCCTGGGACGTGGGGGAGAGCACACATTCCTAATGTGGCTCGAGCGTTGTCAGGAGTCGTCGTGCCTCTGATTGGAAGACTGTGGGCGGCCCTCTCTGGTGGAAGGGGGCTCAAGCTTCCGCCGACGCGGTCCCTTGGGTATGTTGGAAGGGCAACACTTGTCATAGTGGCCCAGACGACCACACACATTGCACTGGACGCGTTTGGCTGGGCACCGTACTGTGAGTGACCAGTGGCCCTTACGGTCACAACTGTTGCAGGTAGACTGAGCAGCTGGACACACCTGTGTTCCGTGCTGCTTACCACAGTTGTTGCAAAATAAACCGGGCGTGGACGTGGTTGGCGAAGGCGTAGGAACAGACTTCTTGTCCTTCTTGTACCGGGACACAGCGCTTACAGCTGTAGGGGGAGCACGGATGGCAGAGGTGGCACACCTGGCAGCCTCATAGGAGCGACATATCGTCAACACATCCTTAAGAGAAGAGGAAGAGTCGAGGGAGGTGAGGCGTTGGACAAGTTCCTCGTCCTTAACACCCATCAGGATCACCTGCCTCAACTGGGTCTCCTCACACTGCTGGTGGTGGCCTGGACATATATCTACCTCTTCCGAGGCTCTCTTAAGACGCACGTAAAAGGCATCAAAAGACTCACCCTCCATCTGTCTGCAGCTAAACAATTCCCTCCTGCGCAGAGCTTCATTCTGCTGTCCTTTGATGTGCCGTTGTAGAACGTCCAGTACCTCCTCTACAGACAGCAAAGAGGTTGGGGGTACCTGCAACGTATGTTCCAAGACACGCTGAATTTCCAAGGACAGGCACATACGCAGCTGGATGAGTTGTTTAGGCTGTGACAAACTCTGGAGATCCACCATTGTAGAATAATCAGTTCACCGTCGCCGCCATTCACGAAAAGTCTGGGAAGTCTCATCAGGCTTCAAGATGGGCGGCGTTTGAGCTGCTGCTTTAGGTGGGGCTGGGGGGCGTGAAGAAAGCATGGATGAGGTATCTGAACCAGTCAGTACCGAGGCAGTGTTAGAGCCAGGGGCTTGGTTAACAGTGAGGCGAGATATCAAGGCTTCAAACCGTTCACTGTCTTCCAATCTCCGTTGGTGGTCTCGTTCTGCCTCTGCTTGCCTTCTGTGCTCATCCGCCAAATGTCTGTGGGCTTCATCCTCGCGTTTCTCATCTCTCATAAACTTCAGTAAAGCAATTATCTCTGGAGACAACGCTGAATATTGAGGTGAGGGACTGCGCGATGTGGGGGCTGGAGCGTCGTGGCCGGCCTGGTCATCCATCTCTGCGGGGCTATCACCCGCCTGACTCATCCAGGCGCTGGGTCCACGGCTACGTAAGGCGTGAGACATAACTACTTCATCTGTGTACTATGTCTTAAATCAGTGTTGACCGGTCAGCCCGTCGCATCAACAAGATTTCAGACAAAAAATTAATTAATTACACAGATAAGTAGGTTATATATATAAAATATATATAAGAAGCCGCGCGGTCAGCGAGTGTTAGTACGTGTATGTGTGGTGTCCCGGGCGGGTAGAGCGTCTCGCCCCAGCTGTGAGGGGGGGGTGGAGGCGGCGCTGTGAGGGGGTGGAGGGAGAGGCGCGGCGACTCCCAGTCAGTCCAGTTACCCTCAGAACGCGGTCAGAGACGGGTGCACTGAACTCTACTCCTTACAAATGCCCAGAACGTGCCGTATACCTTGGAAATCCTTTAGAACAAGGTCACACATGAATGGCACGAACACACAATGCACTAAACACTTCACAGAAAATCACTGTCACTGACACTGCTCAAAGTTGCTAAATTCTTCGAGGAGAGGTGACACGCGGGAGTTGACCCAAGCGAGAGTCCATGGCGGGCTTTCCACAAACTTTGCACTATCACTCGTAATTATCCAGTAAGATCGGATCACTGCGCCATGTTAGGTTCTGAATAATAAGTTCTATATACAGGAGAGAACACAAACACCTGTATAGTTTTGTAGGTTCGGTTTACTGGGTAAGAGTATGTACACAGAGGGAAGCAGCACTCTCCCTTGGCTAGGCTCCTTGTCAACTGCTATAGACGACGTATGGCAAGTGATACATTAGCAGCTTCCATACGTCGCCAGGCACATTAATTAAGCATGTGGGATATGGTAATAACATTGCCACACGCTGCTAGCTAGGCTGAATAAATAATACATAAATGGAGCACATACATAATATACATACATGATATATAATCCAGCATACATAATATACATACAATAACAACCACGACCATGATTATAACAACCACGATCATCTGGAAAACGATATCGCTGTACGCTGTCAGTGGGACGGCGGCTGCGCGCTAGCTAAGCATGAGTGTTCGAACTTTCATGCCTCGGTAAACTGTACCACCGGACTCACCACTGGGCAAGAAGGGCTCACGATCACTTGTATATACTGTATCACTCTACGAACGTGGCAGAGTGTATTTCTTGTGTTTACGCAGAACCGACAACTCGTCCATTATGGCCTGCCTGGTTACCAATATACTGACAATTTTCTCCGTATGTTTTTATGGCATAATAACTGAATTAAAATGAGAACCGGTGAGACCAATACAGTCAGATACCGGTGAGCTAACTGATAACGACGGAGAAATGAGCAATAATCTTAATAAATATTTTTCAACAGTTTTCACCACCGAAAATTTAAACATGATACCCGGGGGACCGACTATATACAGAGATAGTGAAGAAATAATTTAAGTAAGATAGCAGAGACTAATAACGATGTTAGTAAACAAATAGATAAACTAATGCCTAATAAGTCACCAGGTCCAGATGAGATATTTGCCAGAGTATTAAAGGAATGTAAGGAAGAGCTTAGTATGCCCTTAGCAAACTTGTTTAACATATCCTTAAAAACGGGTGTAATACCAGAATCCTGGAGAATAGCGAATGTATTACCGATTTTCAAGAAGGGAGATAGATCACTATCCTCTAACTACCGTCCAATCAGTCTAACACCAATTGTAGGCAAATTACTGGAAGCAATCACTTCAAACTCTATTCGAAATCACCTGGAGAAGCACAAGCTGATCAATGATTCCCAACATGGGTTCACACGCGGGCGGTCATGTCTAGCTAATCTATTAACATTCTTTTCAGCTGTTTTCAAATCAGTGGACGAGGGGCACAATTATGATGTGGTATATCTCGACTTTAGCAAAGCCTTCCACAGAGTCTCCCACGAAAGACTAAAAATAAAAGTGGAAGCGCATGGCATTAAAGGAGATATTCTAAAATGGATTATGGTGTAGTTACAGGACAGGAAACAGCGAGTGAGCATTAACGGGACTAAATCCGATCGGAGCCACGTCACTAGTGGAGTACCCAAAGGCTCAGTACTTGGACCATTACTATTTATTATATACATAAACGACATAGATATCGACAGCAACATAAGTAAATTTGCTGATGACACTAAAATGGGGCGTGTAAATAAATCTGACGAGGACTCCGCAAAACTACAGGAAGATCTAAAAAAAAAATCGAATGGTGTGAAAAAATGGCAGATGGAATTCAATGTGGACAAATGTAAAGTACTCAGTTTAGAAGGTGTAAACAGGGAAACCAGATACCAGATGAACAATGATGTTATAGAGAAATCCTACTGCGAGAAAGATTTAGGAGTAATGATACAATAAGTAGGAATCTTAAGCCAAGTAAACAATGTGCATTTGCTCGAAAGAAGGCTAATGAAATACTTGGATTCATACAAAGGAGTGTTAGTTACAAGACTAGCGAGGTCATCCTAAAACTATATCTTGAGCTTGTGAGACCTCACTTGGATTACGCAGTTAAATTCTGGTCACCGTATTACAGAATGGATATAAGAATCCTTAGAGAGAATTCAGAGGAGAATGACAAGACTAATCCCGGGCATTAGGATCCTTGAGTACAGAGACAGGTTAAAGCATCTTAATTTGCACTCCCTCGAGAGACGTAGAGTGAGGGGCGATATGACAGAGGTGTATAAATGGAAGTCAGGGCTAAACAAAGGGGACATTACAAAGGTACTCAAACTATCCGACCTGGAGCGAATTCGTAACAATGGTTTTAAATTAGATAAATTTAGATTTAGGCGCGAGATAAGTAAACATTGGTTTAGAAATAGAGTATTGGATGAAATGGAACAAGTTACCAAACATCATCATTAACTCGAATACTCTGGATAGCTTCAAACATAGGTTGGATGGATATATGAGCAATAGGGGTTGGGTGTAAATGGGACTGCCCGGTATGGGCCAATAGGCCCGTTGCAGTTTCCTCCATTCTTATGTTCTAATGTTCTTATGTACACCTTGGATTATATCGCACATACTACATTCTACTCGTATATTTACCACATCTTTCCTTCTACTCCAGGGATTATTTCCCGCATCAGAACTCTATATCCTCTGCATACATTCCCCTCTTCTCCCTCTTCCTCTTCCTCCTCCCTGGTAAAGAGGCATTGCACTGATGTCACAAAAGGAACAAGTTTATGTTTACACCCTTTGTTATGGAAGGCGGGACCCTCTCGCGCACCAGGAAATATACGAGCTATTTTTCACACACATAGTTCTTTTATTATGCTCGACAGTTAGAGTTGGTTGTAGAGATTTTAATCAAGATAAGATTACTTTATCTGGGAATGAAGACACATAACTTATTTTTAAGCACCAGTATACAGCCTTGATTGCTGTACCAACAAGTAAACTCAGATCTTGACTACCCTTATTTATTCATATGAGCTCTTTAAATTCTCATCCAATGATTTTTATTGGATAATTCAAGGTTTCCAAGGCTATTAACTTATATAACAGTTTCTAGCTTGATAATCTGAATGACATCCTGGTGTCTGCAGCCAGTCAAATGGCTGTTATTAATTTAAGGTAGGTAAGGTTATACTACAAGGCCCTCATAACCCGAGTGCATTAATAAACTAATTAGATTTTAATATATTTCACAATTATCAAATTTAATGTTGTTTACTTACTTTCAGGTTAATTTGGTTTGTATTTTCATTTTATTCTCCCACAACAACCTAACAACATAAGAACATAAAAATGGAGGAAACTGCAGGGGGCCTATTGGCCCATACTGGGCAGTCCCGTTTACACCCAACCCCTATTGCTCATATGAGCATCCAACCTATGTTTAAAGCTATTCAGCGTATTCGAGTTAATGATGATATTTGGTAACTTGTTCCATTCATCCACTACTCTGTTTCCAAACCAGTGTTTACCTATTTCACCCCTAAATCTAAATTTGTCTAATTTAAAACCATTGTTACGAGTTCGCTCCTGGTTGGATAGTTTGTGTAACTTTGTAATGTCCTCTTTGTTTAGTCCTGACTTCCATTTATACACCTCTGTCATATCGCCCCTCACTCTACGTCTCTCGAGGGAGTGCAAATTATGATGCTTTAACTTGTCTCTATACTCAAGGTTCCTAATGCCCGGGATTAGTCTTGTCATTCTCCTCTGAATTCTTTCCAAGGATTCTATATCCATTCTGTAATACGGTGACCAGAACTGAACTGCGTAATCCAGGTGTGGTCTCACAAGAGCAAGATGCAGTTTTAGGATGACCTCGCTAGTCTTGTAAATAACACTCCTTTGTATGAACCCAAGTACTTTATTAGCCTTGTTACGAGCAAAAACACATTGTTTACTTGGCTTAAGGTTCCTAGTTATCATTACTCCTAAATGTCTCTCTCAGTCGGATTTCTCTATGGCATCGTTGTTCATCTGGTATCTGGTTTCCCTGTTTACATCTCCTATACTGAGTACTTTACATTTGTCCACGTTGAATTTCATCTGACATTTTTCAGACCATTCGAAAAATTTGTTTAGATCTTCCTGTAGTTTTGTGGAGCCCTCGTCAGATTTAATAACACGTCCTATTTTAGTGTCATCAGCAAATTTGCTTATGTTCCTGTCAATGCCGATATCTATGTCGTTTATGTATATAATAAATAATAATGGTCCAAGTACTGAGCCTTGGGGAACTCCACTTGTGACGTTGCTCCAATGAGACTTAGTGCCTTTAATGCTCACTCGCTGTTTAGTGTCCTGTAACCACGCCCTAATCCATTTAAGGATATTACCTTTGATGCCATGTGCTTCTACCTTTCTAATTAGTCTTTCGTGGGGGGACTCTGTCGAAGGCTTTGCTAAAGTCGAGATATACCACATCATAATTGTGCCCCTCATCCACCGATTCGAAAACTGATGAAAAGAATGTTAATAGATTAGTTAGACATAAACGTCCGTTTGTGAAGCCATGCTGGGAATCATTGATCAACCGGTGCTTCTCCATTGATTTCGAATAGAGTTTGAAATTTATTGCTTTCAGTAATTTCCCTACTATTGATGTTAGACTGATTGGGCGGTAGTTAGAGTATAGTGATCTATCCCCCTAGTTGAAAATCTGTATTACATTCGCTATCCTCCAGGATTCTGGTACTACACCTGTTTTTAAGGACATGTTAAACAACTTTGCTAAGGGCATACTAAGCTCTTCCTTACATTCCTTTAATACTCTGGCAAATATCTCATCGGGACCAGGTGACTTATTAGGCTGTAGTTTGTCTATTTGCTTACTTACATCGTTACTAGTCACTACTATCTCGCTTAATTTGTTTTCTTCACTATCTCTGAATAAAGTCGGTGCCCCGGGTATCCTGTTTAAATTTTCGGTGGTGAAAACTGTTGAAAAATATTTATTCAAATTATTGCTCATTTCTCTGTCGTTATCAGTGAGCTCGCCGGTGTCTGACCGTATTGGTCCAATCTTTTCTAGTTTTAGTGTAGTTAATAATCTTATTCCAACTGCATTGTTTAAATTCTGAAAAGATGGAAATCTAATTCGTGAATATAAAGGAATCGAGAAAAACAGAGAAGAGACAAATTAAAGGAAAATAATCCGAAAGACGGAAGTGGCGTGAAAGTGAATTGTCTTTTCTTCATATTTTCTTGAGTTTTCAAGAGTCACTGATTATTTGTTTCACTTTTAAGAGAAGGAAAGAACCTGAACGTTAAAAGTGGGTAAAAGAGGAGTGTTGCTCTTCATTCTTGAAAAGGAAAAATCTTGAAAAACAAATGAAACCATAAAAACATTATTTATGAAAAAAAATGCACTTGAAATCTAACGTTGGGTCAGGTTTCCTACGAAGACTAAATATTTTCCCTTTAAAACAACGACAATATATGTTTGTTGTTAGTAAAATACTTTGTCGGTGTTTCCCCCATAATTATTCAAGGTGTGACAAATAATTGTGCAACACAAGGCTCATTGTCGGTGAAAGAATTTTATTTGAACGAATTTATAACAAATATTTCTTTGAGAATATGAATAATCATTTCAGGATTTGTATGCTGATATAACAAAAAGACAGATTTTTTTTTAACTGAGTAGCACTTGTATTGCGCTAACCATATATAAAGTTTGCTCTTCAGCCCTTTCAGTGCGGTCGACTTCCAATCTTTCCGGTTTATTTCTTGTGCAGACCGCGTGTCTAATAGTTAATTCGTTGTTGAATATCAGAATGATTTACCCTGAGCTATCTTGTTTTGTTTGTTCACTGGATAGGATATCGGTGAAATATTTTCATCGTTATTTATTGGCAAAAAGTCCTATTGCTGTCTTTCATAACAAAATGTCACACACACACACACACACACACACATATATATATATATATATATATATATATATATATATATATATATATATATATATATATATATATATATATATATGTAATATTCAGAAATTTCAGAGTAATTTCGAATGCCCCGCCATTAGCGATACTGAGCGTTCAAGGTCGTCTGAGGGAAGAGAGCGCTCCCCGCACATAGTGGGAGTTTGTGGAACTAGGCCTATATGATATTTAATGTAATTTGCCGAATTAATAATGATGTGATTCATGAAGTTAAGGGACTATTATTGAATTTGAAATTATTATAGATCGTTTAGCAGTCTGAATAATGTTACGGGTGTCCCAAGGAGTTATTAGTTAGGCGGAAAATAAGTCACGTAGGCCTAAGCTCACGCCTTGAGAGAACGCGACGAGGCCTCTCTCTCAGTCCCGGATAGCACTCACACGAACAAGACGTCCCTGCGCGTCTGTCCCAGAAATAGTCACGTGGCCTAGTCACCTGTGCTGAAATATTGCAGTATAACAAGTAAGTCTCATTCGATCTCAGACAGGGTTAGATAGGGCAGTGATAAAGTAAACTAGAGCTAACAGTGAGTTCATTTCAGGGTTTCCGTGAGAACCCACTTGACTGAAGTTGACTGGAGTTGACCTGAGATTGACTGCCGTTTGAGACTGCCGTTGAGGATTGAGGGTGGCGATTGTCGCCATTGGACCGATCAAAGTAGGCCTGTCACTGTTTAGCGGGGTAGCAAAGGATCTCTTGAGTGAACGAGTGCTCCCGACAACTAAACGACACGGGACGCTAAAGCTTCTCTCAACTGTACAAGGTCTGATTGGCTCACTCCCGTCCGCTTTATGGACGCACTGGGAGTACACTGAGGCTATCTGAGTAGACTAATGGTCACACACTGAGACCGTGAGTCTAGGTCTCTAGGAGATACCAGGAGGAACATTTTCCCTCCTTTATTACGGGTGTAGTTTAATAGTTTCTAGATAATTTTGATAATATTGTTTTGAATGTTTGTGCCATCAAGTGGAACCAGAGTGATACTGTGATTTGATTCTTTTAATGCCTCTGATTGTTCTTCATAATTCTGATCTCAGGTATAACCTTGTTCCCCAGAGTAGTGGTTAGGTTAGGTTAGGAAGTGTGCATCTGTTGGGGTGCTATAAATTTGGTTGAGTGCCCTTAAGGCCTATTCATTGTAGAGTATTTAATTTCATATTTTATTACCATTTCCTTAGTGACTGATATAATTTTGTTGAGTGCCCTTAAGGCCTATTCATTGTAGAGTATTTAATTTCATGCTTTATTACCATTTCCTCAGTGACTGATATAATTTTGTTGAGTGCCCTTGAGGCCTATTCATTGTAGAGTATTTAATTTCTCATTTTTATTACCATTCCTCAGTGACATATAATTTTGTTGAGTGCCCTTAAGGCCTATTCATTATAGAGTAGTTAATATCTTTTTTTGGTACCTAAGTGACTGATATTATTGTGTGAAAGCCTTTAAGGCCTGTTTCATGTGTGCACGGAACAGTTCTTATTACTTCAAATTTATTGTTGCCTGAGGTTCTAATAATTTTTATATCATGTATAACTTTTATTCCCCAGAGTAGTGTTTTAAGTTCAAGTTAAGAGGTGCGCATACTGGTGTACCATTATTGGATTGTGTTTGTAGTGTTGGAGGGAATATAAGTGTCTAAATGTAACAGTGTGTCTCATTCATCCCAGTCACAGATGCTATCCTTCCACGGGTCACGGACAATTTATTTTGTTTAGTAGTTTTAAGTGTTCTTGTGCTGGTTCGGGATTTTTCTCAAAGGGGCGCTTCCACTGCCATTACCATCTATTAATTTTAAATAAACCCCAATTCAAGTGAGAAATTAAAGTCCAGTAAATTCCGACCGGTTACATATATATATATATATATATATATATATATATATATATATATATATATATATATATATATATATATATATTCTTCATGCCGTGCTATGATGTGAGGAGGTGAAGTCCACAGCAACAAACAAAATAATACATCACAACAAAAAACAGACTCAGAGCCATTACAATGTGACACCAACATTTCTCACATTTGTCTGTTTCGTCTTCTTATTCAAAGGCCATTAGTGTGATTTGCTATTTTGACAATTCTGTACGCATCCACCTGCCTGGAAAAATGTCATACTAGAGGTACAGCACGAACAAGGCTCTACACAGTCTACACTCCAACTGGTCTCTTGTCACATCACCATCGACAAGTGTCCACCCCTGTCTATCTGGATTTAGAATAGCTACTTTTGATACAATATGCCAGCTTCCATATAGCTGCTTGTTAATTTTGGTATGCTTAGAAAGAGCATCTATCCGGGGTGGAATATGATTGCTTTGCACATTTATTCTGTTGAACAGCGCGTAACGACACTTGTCTACAACATTTCCAGCCATTCCATACCGGCAGCAAACACATTTCTCACAATTGTTCGAAAGTCTGTTTGTTACCTCAGAAGTTGCCCCGAGAAACTTCATGCTTTCACGCAATTCAGCTTCCTTCATAATTAAGTCAATGCACGCTTCTTTCGTTTTCCATGAAAAGCACTATTGCTATCACAGACAGTAAAGACGTGCACCTCAGAGAGTGCTAGACACAAAACTTGTCACAAACTGTCTATATATACACAGGTGGTTACCCGGCCCAGCGTCCCGTAGAAAGTTTGTAGGTTTAACTTGATTTCAGACGGCAAGCTTCAGACGCCTTTGTCTGGGTCACGAGACTTGATTATATATATATATATATATATATATATATATATATATATATATATACATATATATATATATATATATATATATATATATATATATATATACATGTATATTTGGGTGGAGCTTAAAACATTAAAAAAAACGAAATTTACATTTTTGAAAGTCTTACCCCCTGAATATGTTCCTTGTGATATAGAAACAATGTATACAAAGTTTCAGGCCTAAATTCCTATATTTAGAGGTAGCTCAATGACCTCAAAAATTACGAAAATGATGAAAATTCAATGATTTAGGAGTATATCAGACCAATGTCTTAATTTGTTTAATCAAACACGTGAACTCAATATATATTCAGGGACGTAGCCAGGGGGGGTTGCAACCAACAACAACCAACAAAAATTCGAAAAAAAAATTATTTTTTCGAAAAAAAATTTGTATATTTGTTCGAAAAAAAATTTTTTTTTTCGATTTTTTTTTCAAATATTAGTTATAGTTAGTGATTGAAGGCCATATAAACAGCCAAAAAAGGTCAAAACTGACTGCTTACACTTATAAAAGGGTGTTCTTAGTATATTTTGTCCAAAAAACAGATTTGTAAGCATTTTATGCTAAATTTTTGGCTGCTCGCTCTCAAAAAATGCCATCAGATCATGCAAAGTGACCATATTTGAAATATATTTGGCTAGGTAAGCTGACAAGTGTCTGCTGGAAATGTGCTAAAAATGCTTCAAAATTATCCCCAAAACAAAAAAATTTCCTGGAGAGCTGCCCCCCCCCCCCCCCCAAGAGTTTTTCCTCAACCCCCCCCCCTCTTTTTTTTTCAGTTCTGGCTACGTGCCTGTATATATTATTAAACACGTTAATAAGAAGTCAGTTATTTGTTCTCTTTGTGACAGTTCATAGTATCAGTCTAACAATGTCCAGAACATCCTCTTTCATGGCACCATGGACAATGTCTGTTTTCTGCTGTCCGGGAACATTCGGCGATGGTCCTCGACAACTTGTAGCAGGAATTGCAGCTGCATTTCATCACGGGTTATTAATCCACTGTATTCCTGAATCAGTGCCACTCCACGTTCAGCGTGGTCATTGACGACTTGTAGAGACTTGACTCTTTTTGAAGCCTGCTTGTAGTCATCTCTCTCATCCCACAAGTCAGGATCAACCGCAAGGAATCCATCTGGAAGGTCCAACTTTTGCAGTAGTTTCATTGACCTTGCTGTCACTAAATCCTCTAAGTTTCTGTCCTTGAATGAATCAAGAGAAATACTGATTCGCTTGCAATGAGCCATATCTCCATCTTCTTCCTTGTTCATGGCACTCACCATCAGTCTCTTCGTCGACGAGCTGACTCGACTGTCGAAGAAAGCCAAGCTAACAAGTTCCTGTGACAAGTACCATAAATGAATGGAAAACTTGCGTGATGTTGACTTCGAGATGGCCGGATTGATCGATGAGTATTCAATTAGTGTCTTCAGTAGCAGCAGGTCACTGTAAGGTGCTTCTGATGCTTGAGGTGCCGAGATCCAGGCTTTCAAGTAGACACGGACCGTGAATACACAAACATCACGTAAACCTCTCGTTTCTGCAGCAGTCAGCTTGAATTGACCCCTGAACATCCAGATCTTCAGACTGTATAAAACTTTGGACATCCAGCGTGCGTGGTGCATTGCTCCGGGTGACATGAATCGCACTCCTCTGGCAGGAGCAATACCGAGAAAAACTATCACAAGTTCCAATAATTCTTTATAATCATCTCTCGGATGTCTATGCTCAAGTTGCTTGTTGGCATAATCGATAGTACTTTGCTTTATGTCTTCTACTAGGGTTGCTACATCATCCGCTGCAATTCCTGATTCATACTGGGTGGTGTCGATGAATCTCCAGTATTCCCGGAAGCGTTTGAAGAGAGGAACCTCTGGCGATGAAGATGATTTGACTCCCATACATACTTGGAATACTGCGCCAATTATCAATTCCATGATATGATGCCTGCAGGCCAGTGATAACAGTGACTTATCAAGCTTCTGCTCTAGGAGGACACATGCACCAGCGATCGGACCAGTATTTGAACTTGTCGTGTCAAAACACATAGCTCGAATGTTGTCGGCTACGCCCCAGTCTTCAATGGCTCCAAAGACAGCAGCAGCCTGAGCTTCCCCTGTTCCAGATGGAAGCTTTGCAACAGTGAGTAGCTGAGAAACTCCTTTTCCTGAAACCAATACTGGCAGGCGATCAACCTTCTCTTTTCCGATTAGATCAGGAATCAGTTTTCCATCCCAATGAATAACAAGGGGCACATTACTGTGAAACTCAGCCTTTATATTTGCAGATCTCTGGATTCTGTGTTCTACTCTTTGTCTACGAATAGAGTCTCTGTTTAGAGCAAGATCATCAATGTTCTCTCCCAAGCTTTTAGCAGTTTCTGCTAATACAATAACGGCTTTGCGGTCTGACATTTTGTGCGATATAAGGCTGCTGAAAGTTCTGGAGTAACGACATTTTTTCTCCCTCTCTTTCTTTTTCGTCGTGTCTGAAATTGGATTCCTCCATCAGATCCCTCACTCTCATTTTGTCCAGTTTCAATATTTTCAATACATTCTGCAGAGCTGATTTCAGATTCGGAACCAGATGAAATAAGTTCAGTTCTAGAAGCTGCTATGTGTTTCAATTCCCCCATTCGATGTCGTCTGGCAACCATTTGGTCCTCTCTTTTGGACGCCCTTTTCTCCTTATTAGCAAGCTTTACATCTACTCCAGCCAGTGACCCTCTTCTTCCCTTTTCTCGCTGAGCTAACAAGAAATCCTTGTCTTCTTGTAATACTGAAGTATTGTTCAGAGCATCTGCGTGAGCGACATCAAATAGATCTTCAAGCCGGGAAACAAAAGCCGACTCTTTTGCGAGTTGTGTTGGTGACGTTCGTGCTTTGTTCTTTTTCAAAAGACGCCATTCTTCAAATGTCTGCTGAAGCTTAGTCTGGCAGTTTTGATGATCTCTCGTCGGGATTCTAGCTTTTTTCCAAAACTGTGTTATTTCCGTGATGGTAATATCAGATGATTTTCTTACGGTCTTCTTCAGATCAAGATGGTGATGTAGGAAAAATCCAAGAGCCATACGCATTGACGGCAACTCGCTGCCTGTTATTTCAATCACGGAGTCGCCAAGGAGATACAACTTGGTTTGAGATCTTGTTACTTTAGCCGGAGATGCCATTTTCTTTTTCAATCTGAAATAAATATAAAATAGCATTCATTAGACAGGTTGGAGTCATTAATTTCATTAACACTTATGTTTAAGAAATGTTCTACAAAATGTCTATGTATCTGTCTATCTACGTAGTATTTAGGACTTTACTGCTTACACAATAACATTTAGACACTTAGACAGATGTAATATAATTCATCAGTAGATAAGAAATTAAGAATCAACATCTATATTCTATATTGTGTAATGTTGGTGCTTTTCTCATTAAATAATTCATAAAATATTATGTCTGTAGTTACCTTTGTTTCAGTTGGTGGGCCTTTTCAGATACTTTTCCCCAAGAGAAACACAGTCTTCTAAGCAGAAGTCGGAAATTTTTATAGCTAGGGCAGTATTGCTTTCTACAATTTTATTGGCTAAAACACTACTTGATCTAAAATGAAAAACATAGTTAGCACCCTTTGCATAATTATTATTATTTCTTAAAGTTATTTTAACAGCTTATATGGTATCAGTAGTATGTGTGAAGTAAAATGGCGGCCACAACTTTGGATTGTCAGAAACTTTACCCTCATTGAGCTACCTCTAAATATTGTTCAATTGCACTGATTCTTTTTCTCAGTTTTTATTTCATATAAAGGAACAATTTGAGAGGGTAAGAAGAACATATTTAAAAAGAAAAAAAATAAGCTCCACCCTAATGTATATATATATATATATATATATATATATATATATATATATATATATATATATATATATATATATATATATATATATGCTGATAACCACAAGGAAAGAAGAAAACACGAAGTTCCCAAGCGCTTTCGTGTAATTCACATCTTCAGGGGTGAGTACAGACTAGAGAGAGAAACATAAATCAAGGTGTATATATACAGAGATGGGTGAGACCAGGTCCACAATGGTCAGGTATTAGGTAATAACCCTACTAATCTTTAAATAGCACACAACGGTTAGAGCAAGACTGTAAATTGCCATTCCTAGACTGTCTGATACACAGAATAGGTAACACTTTTAAGTTCAGTATTTATAGAAAACCAACTAATGTGTGTTCATACATTCATTATTACTCTGCCCACCATAATAGAGTCAAACAGTCAGTATTTTCAACAATGTTTTTACGTGCCTTGAGAATTTGCAGTCCGCAATTCATCGATGAGGAATACAAATATATATATAATATTGGCTCAAACCTTAAATACCCTAGACCTTTCATAGGCAAATGCCTAAACATTACTAAGAAAACTTTTTATAGAACTGATCCCAAGCCCACCCATGACCATAAGAATATCTTAATATTACCATTTCACAAAAATTTCTCACACATTCCTTCACAACTAAAAACCTGGAACGTCAATGTGGCATTTAAAAACTCATGCACTGTAAAACAAATGTTAATCAAGAACTCCCCCAACAACACAATTGGTTTCATTTATAAAGTTCCTTGCAAGGAATGTAATATGTTTTACTTAGGCCAGACAGGTAAGGATCTTGCAACTAGAATTAAACAACACAAATACAGTGTTAGGACAGGCTAGGAATCCAATGCTCTGTTTGTTCATTTGAGGGATAACAAGCATTGCATTGACTAGGATAATGCCTCCTCAATATTACCATGTAATTCAATTGATAGTAGGATCATCATAGAATCTAGTCTTATTAAACATACCGAAGCATTCAACATGAATTTGAGTAACGGCATGTACAAGCTGGACAATTTTGTAATTAAAAAGATTTGTGACCAGGTGAGAAGGCCGGGTCACCTGACCATCTGACCTGACCACCAACCATTGTGTGCTATTTAAAGATTAGTAGGGTCATTACCTAATACCTGACCATTGTGGACCTGGTCTCACCCATCTCTGTATATATACACCTTGATTTATATTTCTCTCTCTAGTCTGTACTCACCCCTGAAGATGTGAATTACTGTACACGAAAGCGCTTGGGAACTTCGAGTTTTCTTCTTTCCTTGTGGTTATCAGCATATACCTATATCACGCGCACCTACAGTGATTTACTTGCATATATATATAAATATATATATATATATATATATATATATATATATATATATATATATATATATATATATATATATTATATATATATATATATTATATATATATATATATATATATATATATATATATATATATGCTGATAACCACCAGGAAAGAAGAAAACACGAAGTTCCGAAGCGCTTTCGTGTAATTCACATCTTCAGGGGTGAGTACAGACTAGAGATAGTAATGCAAAACAAGATGAGTATATACAGAGGAGGGTGAGACCAGGTCCACAATGGTCAGGTAATTAGGTAATGACCCTACTAATCTTTAAATGGCACACAACGGTTGGTGGTTGGGTCAGATGGGACAGTGACCCGACCTCTCACCTGATCACAAATCTTCTTAATTACAAAGTTGTCCAGCTTGTACATGCCGTTACTCAAATTCATGTTGAATGCTTCGGTATATACAGATATATATTTGCAAATAAATCACTGCAGGTGCGCGTGATCCAGGTATATGCTGATAACCACAAGGAAAAAGAAAACCTGGAACGTGAATGTGGCATTTAAAAACTCATGCACTGTTAAACAAATGTTAATCAAGAACTCCCCCAACAATACAAATGGCTGCATTTATAAAGTCCCTTGCAAGGAATGTAATATGTTTTACTTAGGCCGGACAGGTAAAGATCTTGTAACTAGACTTAAAAAGCATAAATATAGTGTTAGGACAGGCCAGGAATCCAATGCTTTGTTTGTTCATCTGAGGGAAAATAAACATTGCATTGACTGGGATAATGCCTCCTCAATATTACCTCACAGGTAAGGTATATGGACAGGGCCTTTTGTGGTAAAAACAAAAATAGGATGAGGGTGTGTCTGCCAGGAGCTGGGGTGGGGGATATAATTGACAGGATGGACAATATCTTGTCTGGTAATAGGAACAAACCCATTATCTGCCTCAGTGCAGGAGGCAATGATATTGGCCGGTGTAGGAGCGAGGAGTTTCTTGATAAGTTCAAGGCAGTTATAGATCGTATTAGGACTAAGGGAGGGATCCCTATCATATGCCGTGTCCTGCCTCGAAGGAGAGTTGGCAGTGAATGGTTGTCAAGGGCGGTTGGTGTCAACGACCGTCTTGACAGATATTGCAAGTCAATATCAGTCCCATTCATTGACAACTGGGACAACTTCTATGGCAGAAGGGACCTTTATGATAGGGATGGGGTGCACCTGTCTAGGGATGGAGTAGCAACCCTGGCTGGGGCTCTAGAGGGGGCAGTTCAAAAGATATCGAAGTCTTTAAACTGCTAGGAGAATATATGAGCACGGGGGTGGAGGAGACTGCAGTGGGAGCGGGTAAACAAAGTGAAAGACTACAGGGAATAGTGTTAGGAATGATGACAAAACTAAATTAGACAGGGAGTTTAAAACTAAACGCGGTAAGGGGAGGACTCAGAATACGAGTAACTTAAATGTATACTACGCAAACAGTAGAAGTATGAGAAACAAATGGATGATATTAGGGCCCTGGTATGTACCGAAAAAATCGATATAATTGCATTCACTGAAACATGGATCAACCTAGACACACGTGAGTTACCAGTCGAATACCAAATTGCGGGTTACAAACTGTTCCATACCGATAGGCAGACCAGGAAAGGAGGGGGAGTAGCAATCTATGTTAGGGATAATCTGAAGTGTGAAATAAATAAGGAAATAAAAACTGAGAGGAATACAGAAATAATATGGATAGAATTAAGCGACGGTCGGGAAAAATTAATCACAGGAGTAATATATAGACCCCCCAATCTTGATAGCGTCAATGAGCGACTTATCTGGGATGAAATGCGCAGGGCTTCCATACACAGCAAAGTCTGTATAGTAGGCGACTTTAACCTTGGCCAAATAGATTGGACTGACCTTACGGGTAACTCAGAATCAGAGGATTTTCTCGAGACGATCCAGGACTGTTTCCTAAGTCAACATATAACCGAACCCACATGGGGTAATAATATACTCGATTTAGTTCTGTCGAACAGAGAAAACTTCATTAGCAATGTCGAGGTAGGGAACGAACTTGCAAACAGCCATCACAAAGAAATTCGATTCCAGTTAGATTTTCAGGGCAGACGTAAGGAAAATTCCACTAAAGTACCAGATTTCAGAAGGGCAAACTTTAACAGTTTAAAGAGGCGCTTGGCCGTGAACCTGACAGATGACACAGACCTGATAACGAGGTCTGAGATTGCCGAGTTCCACGACAATTTAAATAGTGAGTTACTTAATGCACAAAGGCAGAACATACCATACAAAAAACTCAGATCAGACAACAATGACCCTAAATGGATAAATAATTATTTAAAGAACATCATTGGCCAAAGGAAGGCTATAGGTAGAAGGATAAATTGTGGCGAAATTCACCTCGGGGACTATTATTGGGTATTGGCGAGTAGGGTTAAAACCGAGAAAAGGAAAGCAAAGAGGAACAATGAGGTAAGGATAGCAAGGGAGGCGAAGACAAATCCCAAAGGATTCTACCAAATGTATCAAACTAAACCACGAGAAAAGATTGGACCAATACGGTCAGACTCCGGCGAGCTCACTGATAACGACGGAGAAATGAGCAATAATTTGAATAAATATTTTTCAACAGTTTTCACCACAGAAAATTTAAACATGATACCCGAGGCACCGACTCTATTCAGAGATAGTGAAGAAAACAAATTAAGTGAGATAGTAGTGACTAGTAACGATGTTAGTAAGCAAATAGACAAACTAAGGCCCAATAAGTCACCTGGTCCAGATGAGATATTTGCCAGAGTATTAAAGGAATGTAAGGAAGAGCTTAGTATGCCCTTAGCAAAGTTGTTTAACATGTCCTTAAAAACAGGTGTAGTACCAGAATCCTGGAGGATAGCGAATGTAATACCGATTTTCAAGAAGGGGGATAGATCACTATCCTCTAACTACCGCCCAATCAGTCTAACATCAATAGTAGGCAAATTACTGGAAGCAATCATTTCAAACTCTATTCGAAATCACCTGGAGAAGCACAGATTGATCAATGATTCCCAGCATGGCTTCACAAGTGGACGTTCTTGCCTAACTAATCTATTAACATTCTTTTCATCAGTTTTCGAATAGATGGACGAGGGGCACAATTATGATGTGGTATATCTCGACTTTAGCAAAACCCTTCGACAGAGTCCCCCACGAAAGACTAATTAGAAAGGTAGAAGCTCATGGCATCAAAGGTGACATCCTTAAATGGATTAGGGCGTGGTTACAGGACAGGAAACAGCTAGTGAGCATTAACGGCACTAAGTCCCATTGGAGCAACGTCACAAGTGGAGTTCCCCAAGGCTCAGTACTTGGACCATTATTATTTATTATATACATAAACGACATAGATATCGGCATAGACAGCAACATAAGTAAATTTGCTGATGACACTAAAATAGGACGTGTTATCAAATCTGACGAGGACTCGGCAAAACTACAGGAAGATCTAAACAAATTTTTCGAATGGTCTGAAAAATGTCAGATGAAATTCAACATGGACAAATGTAAAGTACTCAGTATAGGAGATGTAAACAGGGAAACCAGATACCAGATGAACAACGATGCCATAGAGAACCTTAAGCCAAGTAAACAATGTGTTTTTGCTCGTAACAAGGCTAATAAAGTACTTGGGTTCATACAAAGGAGTGTTAGTTGCAAGACTAGCGAGGTCATCCTAAAACTGTATCTTGCTCTTGTGAGACCACACCTGGATTACGCAGTTCAGTTCTGGTCACTGTATTACAGAATGGATCTAGAATCCTTGGAAAGAATTCCGAGGAGAATGACAAGACTAATCCCGGGCATTAGGAACCTTGAGTATAGAGACAGGTTAAAGCATCTTAATTTGCACTCCCTTGAGAGACGTAGAGCAAGGGGCGACCTGATAGAGGTGTATAAGTGGAAGGCAGGGCTAAACAAAGGGGACATTACAAAGGTACTCAAACTATCCAACCAGGAGCGAACTCGTAACAATGGTTTTAAATTAGACAAATTTGGATTTAGGGGTGAAATAAGTAAACACTGGTTTGGAACAGAGTATTGGTTGAATGGAACAAGTTACCAAATATCATCATTAACTC
This sequence comes from Homarus gammarus, assembly GCA_958450375.1. NCBI lineage: Eukaryota > Metazoa > Arthropoda > Malacostraca > Decapoda > Nephropidae > Homarus > Homarus gammarus. The sequence goes on from CAUDMG010002235.1 coordinate 893,821, forward strand.
GAACACGCTGAATTGCTTCAAACATAGGTTGGATGCTTATATGAGCAATAGGGTTGGGTGTAAACGGGACTGCCCAGTATGGGCCAATAGGCCCTCTGCAGTTTCCTCCATTCTTATGTTCTTATGCTCTTATGTTGTAATTCAATTGATAGTAGGAACATTATAGAATCTAGTCTCATTAAACATACCGAATCCGTTAACATGAATTTTAGTAATGGTATGTACAAATTGGACAATTTTGTAATTAAGAAGATTTGCAACCAGGTGAGAAGGTTGGATCAGTCTCTCCCTCTGACCTCACTACCGACCGCTGCCGTGCTTTTGTGAAGATTAGTAGGGTCATTACCTATACCTCTGTGGACTTGATCTCACCCTCCTCTGTATATATATATATATATATATATATATATATATATATATATATATATATATATATATATATATATATATATATATATATATATATATATATATATATATATGCACGTGTGTGTGTGTGTGTGTGTATGTGTGCGCGCGCGCACGCAGGGTGGTGTAATGCGTCTAGTGTGGCAGCATTATGTTAATGTTAAGGTGCAAGCACTGCTTGCTTCCTCTCGCTTTCAGCTACTGTCGCTGGCTAACCCTAGTGGCGAACCAGGAAGCAGCTTGCATAAGTCCTACCCTTCCAGTACACAGCCTCTTCACCATCAAGACTCCTGCTGTGCCTCTTCGTGACAACATACGGTAACTGGGTGCCTCGTGGTCCCAGGCTAGAACAGCAGGGGATATCGGAGCAGTAGTGGGCCCCAGTGGGATGGTGCATAGGGCCACTGGCATGTGGACATGTCCTGGCACCTACCAACCACTGCCCCGCTGCTTGCTGATTAACCTTGGTAGGTACAAGGCTACGGGAGTAAACCCCAAACAAAAAATCTGCGGTGAAGCCCTGCAACAGGCAGACATTCCTACAGAGCTCCAGGCCGAAGAATTGACCAACATGGTACCCAACGACTACACCGACGGATGAAGGCAATTCAAGATGGACAGGCTACGAAGGCGAAACCCCACAAACTGGGCTATCAGCAGTCCACTGCAACTCTCCCTCTCCCCAGTCGTTGCAACACTTGCACCATTGGATCAGGAAGGGGGCGAGGCAATATGTGTGGTTGCAGCCTACACTCCTGTTTCACACATAAATCAACTCACGCACAGCCATCATCCAGCTCGTCATACTTCTCATCATCATCAAAACCCCTATACCCCCAAAAGTCTTATGGCAACAGGCGAGTGGCGACGGGGACAGGTAGAGATGACTGTCAGGAGTCTCTAGACACAACTCTGCACATGGGCAGAATAGATAAGGTGGTAGTTTATGCACTGGGATTTAGACAGCAGTGCAATCCGTTCCTGTCTGTGTGACTAAGCAGCCCTTTCGAGGAACCACTCTACTCACCCCGCATGGGGATGGGGCGAGAAAAAGTGCTCTAAACATTGCCTGCCCAAAGAGCCATCCTGACTGGGCAACCACACCCAATAAGGTCATCCTTATGTGGTCGAAAACACAATCATAATCACGAATCAAAGCAAAAACAAACTATACAACCTCTTATGGTCGCTGCATGGAATGTCAGGTCCCTTCTGGATACTGGCATGAATAAGCATCCTGAAAGTAGAACTGCCCTTGTGGCAAAAGAGCTGTCTAGGCATAACACTGACACAGCAGCTATTAGTAAGTCCTAGACGTGGGTCGACTCACAGAACTGGGGTCCAGCTATACCTTCTTTTGGAAGGGTAAGCCTACTGCAGAGAGAAACCGCATTTATGGAGCTGGCTTTGCCATTCGCCAATCCACCCTACATAGGATAATTGAAATGCCTGTTGGGATCAACGATCACCTCATGATGCTCCAAGTCCCACTGACTCACGAGCGTCATCCCTTCTTAGTCAGTGCATACGCCCCAACACTGGATGCAGAGGATGACATCAAGGAGGCCTTTTACTCCGACCTTGATGGAGAGCTAACCTCTATCCCAAGAGAAGATAAGGTTTTGCTCCTACGTGATTTAAATGCCAGATTTGGAAGAGATACTGACATATTACAGGGAATCATAGGGAGAAACGGCAAGTGTAATCCCAACGGCCTATTCCTCAGCAAGTGTGCTGCACACACCTGCACTATCACCAATACTTTGTTTAGGCAGGCCGACAGGTTCAAGGGGTCGTTGCAACACCCACGATCCAAACATTGGCATCTCATTGACAGTAAATGATATAGTCATTATATCATTGTCAGAGAAAGAAATCGCCGAGATGTCCTCATAACCCGAGCCATGCCTGACTCAGACTACTGAGACACTGATCATTGGCTCGTCAGAGCCAAACTCCCAATTCACGTCGCCCCAAAATGGTGAAGGCATCAAGCCTCCAGAAAAGGTTTTAGCGCTAAGCCTCTGGAGGATTCACCGGAAGTACATGCGTTCAGAGAGCAACTCGAACATACTGTAGGCTGATGGTAATTATTGACGACTGGTCCACGGCCGATTTATAATAGAAAACGATTATAAAAACGCCGTAATTTCAATGTGTTTTATAGTTGATACTGTTGTAGTTTGTGCAAATGTGTTAAAAAGTGGTTATTGATAGACTAAACCTAACCTAACCTTACTTGATATGAAAAACAGACAGCACCAACCTTCCCAACCAAACCTACCTAGCCTTACCTCACTTCCAAGCCGGGGGGCTCTGACCCCCAGACACCCTGGTATATTAAACAGAAAGAACTTACTATGATGTGGTGTAATTTTTTTTTTTGCGGAAGTGAGAGCAGCAGTCCACATCGACACTGATCCAGTCCAGGCGGCGGAGTGCTTTGAAATACATCATATACAGCACTGTTTGCACACAAACCCAATTAAATTTCACAGTATTGCTGTGAAAAGCACTTTCTTAGAAAGATGTTTATAAATAAAAGTACAATACTGTGTTTAATCTTGGCATTCTTAAGCCAAGTTCCTTTACAAGTACTAGAACTGTAATACAAGACAGGCAACAACCTTCACACCCCAGGCTTAAAATGAAACTGGTGAGGGAATGAAAGGCAAGTGGGCAAAGAGCGTGGCCGCATTTACAGCAGGGAAGACAAAATAGTGCACCTTAGGCGCCTAAATATCTACCAAACTAAGCATTTGCACAAGAAATGATTATCATATCATTACTCACTGCTGAAAATAGAGTAACAAAATAAACGGTAAAACAAATAACTCGTCCATGGGTCAGTAATCAATATTAACAACCCAACAACTAACAACCCAAATCCCAGGGCTGAATGGGATATTCTCGACACTGTCATGACAAAAACCTGCAGAGACCCTCAGCCAGATCGAACGAATACACTAGGACTGGTTTGATGAAAATGACCCGGAAATCAACGTACTCGTCAATGATAAAATTGCTACTATAATTTACGGACAGAACAGCCCTCAGTCTCAGATCAAAGCTGATACCTTCTGCAAGAAGAAAGCTGTGGCCCAACGTGAACTTCGCAAACTAAAGAACGAATGGGTGAAAAATACAGCATGTGAAATGCAAAAACTTGCAGATGAACACAAGATGCACGAATTTTTCATTTCCACTAAAACATTTTATGGGCCACTCATGGCGCAGCCCCCCTCTGCTCATCCTACGGTAACCCCTTAATTAAAGACGAAGAAGGCATCCTTCAGTGCTGGAAAGAGCACTAAAATTCGCTGCTCAACCGAAACACCGATGTGGATATCCTGACTACCCAGCAGGTCCCTCGGCATCCAGAGCTGACCCACCTCAGCTATCCTCCATCCCTGGATGAGGTAGCTAGCTACTGCCATCAAACAGATGAAACATAACAAAGACACAGGGCGTGATGGAATCTCAGCCGAGGTGTATAAAGCAAGAGGACCTCTGCTTACCAGCCATCTCCACTCTTTTCTGCAGAATATATGGGAAAAGAAGGAAATCCTCAAGCTCATAAAAACGCCTCCATCGTAAATATATATTAGAACAAGGAAGACAGGTCAGACTGTGGCAAGATGTCGCTGCTGCCTGTAGTTGGCAAGATTATGGCCCAAATCCTCCTGAACAGACTTCTTCCTGAGGCGGAAAACTTCCTCCCAGAATCATAATATGGCTTTAGATCATCACGTGGCACCAGTGACACGATCTTTGCTGCCCGCCAGATACAGAAAAGTGCAGAGAACGGCGTCGTGACCTGTACACGGCCTTCATCGACCTTATCAAGGCCTTCGACTCGGTCGTCAGGAAACCCTCTAGCGGACCCTCAGCCATTTTGACCTCCCACCAAAATTCATTGCCATTGTGAGGCAACTCCACGATGGAATGAACGGCAGTGTCCATTACTATGACACCTAGTTTAAGTTCTTCCTCATCCAAACGGGGATTAAACAAGGGTGTGTACTGGCACCAACTCTCTCTTCTATTTTCTTGGCTGCCTTCCTTACTCGTGTCAGTGCCAACTTAGCTGGCAGGGTAGTCTCGCTTGACACCAACTGTAGGAGCATCGAGGCTACCCTTACCCATGAACAACTACGTTGGACCGGCCATGCTACCTGCGTGGACGACAGTATACTGCCAAAGCAGCTTCTTTACAGTAACACAACTAATAGTAAACATAACGCTGCCGGGCAAGTGAAAAGGTATGAGGATCATCTTAAGACAAACCCGAAAAAGTGCCCAATCGACCACCTTCTCACCTGGGAGACAATTACTCCACACCTTAATGCTTGGAAGAGCACTACACGAGAAGGTGTCAATACTTTCGAGTTAGCCCGACTGCATACCGAGGCAGACAAGCACCAACGCAGGAAAGACACTGCCGCCGCTCCTCCCGCACTAGATGTAGCCCTCCACACGTGCAGCATCTGTGGGGGACCCTGTCGGTCCCGTATCGCCCTCTTTAGTCATCTCAGAGCACACCAACGAAGATGACATCCTTAATAACTCATATCATTTTATCATAGCTGGATGATCGTCATACTCGATTCCGAGTGTGTGGGTTGCGCTGTAATCTTTAGAAACCATAATATGTTGTTTTTGGTGGTTGTGGGCAAGGAAATTCTTATAATATTTGTACATTATATATAGGTTATGCATATAACATCAACATGTTGTTCACGTTTTTTGGTATTATATTCATCTGTTGGACTTTGTTGGCTCACGAAGATTAATCATAGAAGTTGAAGGAATAACTCCTTCTTATGGTAATGTTCCTCTACCTTTTATTATAATACAGGACAACACAGATCATAATTTCTTATCAGTTAAATATTGTATTGTATATATTCAGAGCAAAATTACATTTGTGCATAAAACTAAAGTCAGATAATTATTGAAACTCATGTCAATGTGCATTTTTATATATATCTAAACCATGTTGCAGTAATCATATCCAAGAGCTATTGGGTTTATGGCGGTAGCAAGTACTGTAGTTGTGGGAGGCTTAAAATTTTTGGTATAAACAATTAACTTTACCACTGGACTATATTCCCATAAGAAGTGTGGATGGCCTAGTGACACGACGCTCGTTATCTACACGGTAGTTTCTGGATCGATAGCAGCTTGAGTATATATATTTTTAAGCGTTAGCATCGTAAAACATAACTTTTATATAGAAACAGAAAACGTTTATTCCTGCAACAGGCTCGTCAACGTGAGAGGCAGAGTTGGTGTTTGGCTGGCGGACCTTCACGGTCGACCAAGCTTGGCCAGGTACACACGGTAAATATTCAATTAACGTTGATTGGCAGCAGCAATTTGGTGCGTCCTGACTCGCGTGACTGAGATTGGTAAAGGTTAATTAATGCATTGTGTACCGTACTGGGGTTAATTTAATGTATGCTACTGCACATGACGCCCAAGTGTGAGCCTTTGGAAATAGATACTCAGATAATCAGTATTACCTAACTGAAGTTTTACGTGTAATTAAATCGCTTGTATCACACCAAAAATATATAACTGCCAATAATCTGTTACATTAGAGAATAATAATGTTATACTTATGTGTACAGACAGAATGCTTGCTTTGCAAGCAAATGGTCACGGGTTTGTTTCCTAATAGGATTAAAGGATCGTCTTCCTACCGTGTACACTGGCCTTGTGCACACAATTAATGGTTACACTGGCAGATGCCCCTGTCGTTGCTGGAACAACCATTTCGGTGGACTAACTTGATGTCATGGGGATAGGGGGTACCCACTATCTGCTGAACACTGAATTATCACAGCTGTTCCCCTCATGGATTTGAACTGTTGAGGACTTGTATTATAACTAAGTTGGGATTCCCGTGTAAAGTTCTCAGCTGTTGAAGCGCATTAATATAATATAACATCAACATGAGCAGCAAGCCAAGAGATCAGACTCAGTTGGGTCACCTTGCATGAAATGTAATTGTGTATATAGACAGAGAGGTGCACTATAGATACGTCAGAGAGGAAAAAACTTTGATTTGTTTTTGTGTTTGATATATATATATATATATATATATATATATATATATATATATATATATATATATATATAAATATATATATATATATACATATAAATATATATATATATATATACTTCATTTTTAGTCCATTTAACACGCGGACTTTGAACATACAATCAACGACCTCACCAGCCTGGAATCGAACCCTCGACCTACTGGGTGTGACTAGGGAACGCTTACCGGCTAGGCCACAAGGACACTAAAAGCAGTTCTAGACTCTGTTATATTTCACACAAAGCCTGTTCATCGAGCTGATGGCGCCGTGAACCTCATTGGGAAACTGCCCGTGCCTCGTATGTGGTGTCAGTAGCATTTTACCGAATCCAGCTGGTATGAAACGCGAGGTACATATATATACTTCATTTTTAGTCCATTTAACACGCGGACTTTGAACATACAATCAACGACCTCACCAGCAAGGAATCGAACCCTCGACCTACTGGGTGTGACTAGGGAACGCTTACCGGCTAGGCCACAAGGACACTAAAAGCAGTTCTAGACTCTGTTATATTTCACACAAAGCCTGTTCATCGAGCTGATGGCGCCGTGAACCCAGTAGGTCGAGGGTTCGATCCCTTGCTGGTGAGGTCGTTGATTATATATATATATATATATATATATATATATATATATATATATATATATATATATATGCACTACAGTCAGACAATGTGGAGCCTCCCTGATGGTGGCTTCCTACCGTGGCCTAGCTAAAGAGCCGCCCGGAGGGCGGCGATTCCGCTAGCATATATATATATATATATATATATATATATATATATATATATATTCATATATATATATATATATATACAAGCGGAATTGCAGCCCTCCGGGCGGCTCTTTTGCTTGGCCACGGTAGGACGCCACCCTCCGGGAGGCTCCACATTGTCTCACTGTTGTGCATTAAGGTGTCTGCTTTGATCTTGACTTTGTACTCGTCAGAAGGCATGTTTTCCAAGGCATTTTTAAATAACTATACATACGTGTTACGCTCATGCAGCATTTCATGGATAGATAGGACAATGTCATGTCTGACACCTTGAATGTTGCCACACCTGATAGTAGTCTGCTTTTCATGATATCCCATGAAGTAGATTTGGACGAACTTTACCTGCTCATCTTCCAGTGGTAAGAGGGATCCTGCTTTGTGATAGCCTTGACCCTGGACTTTGAATGTTGGCATGAATCCGTGCTCACGAACTACTCTGGTAGCTCCAAAGGATGTCATCTGGAAGCATGAATTGTACTTCAGTATATTTTCCAAGAAGTGTTTTGACTCTGGTGTTGTTCCCAGCATGAGAGTCTTCAATGGTTGTGGTGGTTTTTCCAAATTTGGCAGTCGTACTTTCCCGTGAGAGCAGCACAGTCCAGCAAATTCTCCTTTGTACTTCTTTGCACCGCAGTATTCACATTTCTTATCCATGTTGCCAATGACAACACAGGGATACTTTTCATATTCTATATATAACACCATCCATCATCACCACTACATATAACACCACCCTTCATCACTACATATAGCAACATCCATCATCAATACATATTACATCATCCATCACCACTACATATAACACCATCCCTCATCACTACATATAAAACCATCCATCATCACTATAGATCGGTAAAGTAGTTTCCAAGATTCTCGTGCAGACACACACACACACACAAACGCACAAAGAAACACACAGACATACTTCTTTGTTATATATATATATATATATATATATATATATATATATATATATATATATATATATATATATATATATATATATATGTTAGCGGGAGAGAGAAGGGGAGAAGAGAAGATGGGAATGCTGCGTTTAGCACGTTAAAGGGGTGAGATGCAGTTTCTTAGAATTTTTTTTTAGGGGGGTCGTATGCATGTTTTCTCAGCACAAGAGGACAGTGCTGTCTTTTTTTTAGGGGAGTTCGATTGTAATATTCAGAAATTTCAGTGTAATTTCAAACGCGGCGCCATTGGCGATGCTGAGTTCAAGGTCGTCTGAGGGAAGACCGCGCTCCCCGCACGTAGCGAGAGGTTGTGGAACTAGGCCTATACGATATTTAATGTAATTTACCGAGTTAATAGGGACGCGAATCATGAAATTAAATATCAGTTATTAAATTGAAAATAATTATAGATCGTTTCCCAGTCTGAAAATGTTGAGTACGTCCTAATTAAGCTGTTAATCGTCTGGTAAATAAGTCACTCCTGGAAAGCGTGAACCAGTGAGCAAGCGTGGCTAGGGAGCTGTGAGAGAGGTCAAGGACCACCTCTGTGCTGTACCCAGGAGAGACGGATCGCGTGACCTGGTTCCTTCATTTATTTAACATCAGTATTAACCAGTAAGTTTTATTCAATCTCAGACAAAGCTTCCTTGGGCGGTAGGAACAAACGGTGATGTGAGACAATAGCTAACAGCCCGGGTTTTTAAGGGTACTGTAGACCCCACGGGGTATGATAACGTCCACTGGCGGCATGAGACAGGAGTGGTGAAGCGAGCTGTATGACCGTCTACCGACCTGGGTTTGAGCCACCTGTTGAGTATGGTGAGAGTTGGAGTGAACCCAGCTGTCTAGGTGCCCAACTAACGACGTGACGATCGTTTAGGGTCATCAACTCTCCTCTACCTCGACTCACAATACCACATATCTTCAAGCAGCTTGGTGAAAACCTTTTACTAACGGGAAGCTAAAGCTTCTCTCAACTGTACAAGGTCTGATTGGCTCACTCCCTTCCGTTTCATGGATGTACTAGGGGTAAAGTGAAGCCAGCTGAGTGATACAGGGTCACACACTGGGACCAAGAGTCCAGTGGAACTTAGAGGTACATTTCCTAGGTTGAGAAAGGCTGGTTTGGGCCTTAAACTACGGGTGCCTGTTGGTTGTGCGTTAAAAAACTACGGAGTGCAGGTGGAATCTATGTGTTAGGTTAGGAAGCATGGTTCACGGGTATTGGTGGACTCAGTATCTTCATAATAATAGTGATAATATTTTTGTGTGTACTTAATACTATTTTTTCAGTTACTAATGTATGCTGTGTGCATTTAAAATTTCCTTATAATTTCAATCTCAGGTATAACCCTTGTTCCCCAGAGTAGTGTTTAAGTTAGGTTAGGAGGTGTGTATCTGTTGGGGTAATATAATTTTGCTGAGTGCCCTGAAGGCTTACTCAGGGTGGAGTTAATAAGTTCTATTTTTTATACGATTTTCTCAGTGCTGGATATCATTTTGTTGAGTGCCCTTAAGGCCTATTCATTGTAGAGTTATTGATTTCCTATTTTTTTATAAAATCTTCTCAGTGATTGATATTATTTTGTTGAAAGCCCTTCAGGCCTGTTTCATGTGTGCAAGCAACATTTCTTACTACTTTAAATTTATTGTTGTCTAATGAGGCATTGTCTGAATTTCTAATATTTTCAATATCATGTATAACCTTTATTCCCCAGAGTAGTGTTTTAAGTTCAGGTTAAGAGGTGCATATATTGGTGTACCATTATTTGATTGTGTTTGTAGTGTTGGAGGGAATATAAATGTCTAAATTTTACAGAGTGTCTCATTCATCCCAGTCACAGACGCTATCCTTCCACAGGTCGCGGACAATTCATTTTTTTTAGTAAATTTAAGTGTTCTTGTGCTGGTTCGGGATTTCTCTCAAAGGGGCGCTTCCACTGCAATTACCATCTAATAATCTTTAATAAACCCCAAGTCTAGTGAGAAATTAAAGTCCAGTAAATTCCTACCGGTTACATATATATATTTATATGCTGATAACCACCAGGAAAGAAGAAAACACGAAGTTCCCAAGCGCTTTCGTGTAATTCACATCTTCAGGGGTGAGTACAGACTAGTCTGTACTCACCCCTGAAGGTGTGAATTACACGAAAGCGCTTGGGAACTTCGTGTTTTCTTCTTTCCTGGTGGTTATCAGCATATACCTAGATCGCGCGCACCTACAGTGATTTACTTGCATATATATATATATATATATATATATATATATATATATATATATATATATATATTATATATATATATATATATATATGTATATATATATATATATATATATATATATATATATATATATATATATGTATATATATATATATATATATATATATATATATATATATATATATATATATATATATATAGATATATATATAGATAGTAGAGAGAGAGAGAGAGAGAGAGAGAGAGAGAGATCATCACTACATATAACACCATCCACCAAAACTACATATAACATCATCCATCATCACTACATATAACATCATCCATCATCACTACATATAACATCATCCATCATCAATAAATACAACACCATCCATCATCACCACATATAACATCATCCATCATCAATAAATATATCACCATCCATCATCACTACATATAATACCATCCATCATCATTACAAATCGGTAAAGTAGTTTCCGAGATTCTCGTGCTGACACATACACAAACACACAAGCACACATGGTAGGGCGCCACCCTCCGGGAGGCTTCACATTGTCTCAATGTAGTGCATTAGGGTAGACCACAATTTTGTTTTTGCCATTAGGAACAAGTATGTACATATTTTTGCCAGTTCCCACTCTGGAGCATCCAAAATAGAACTGTCCATGAGAGAAGCAAGGAAACACCAGGTTTAGGCCAACCATCTTTAGACTCTGTCCCTGGCTTTCGTAGATGGACATGGCAAAGTTCACTTTAACCAGGAACTGAAGTCGCTTGAACTAAAATGGCAGATCAGTGGTGATAAGAGGTATCCTTGGTATAAACACGTCCTTTCCTTTAGCTTTTCTTGTTAGTATTGTAGCTTCCAGTACATGTGGCATCATGTTCTTCACCACCAGTCTTGTGCCATTGCAGAGGATTGGTGGTTCAAGATTCCTTAAGAGCATTATAGGAGTTCCAATCTTGAGAGTGAGGTGGTGAGGAGGCATTCCAGTGGGCTCTAAGGAATTAGGGAATTCTGCAAGGTACTGGACTCTTGATCCTTGTCGATTACTGTATCAACATACTTGAATGAGGTCTCACTGCCTGGAAGCTGTCTGAGTAGAGTCATGTTGATTTCAGCCACTGTTTCATTCTTTGGTGCCAGAATTGCGAGTTCACGCAGCCACTTGTGATCCTTGTAGTGGTGGTTAAAGTTTGGGCAGACCATATTAGTGAGCTCAGTTGAGGACTTTACAACATTTCCACATCCTTGAGGAATGATTATTTGTCCTTCTGAATCAACAGGGAAAGTTCCATTCCCAATATGTAGTAGAAGGCTTGCAAACCGTCCAGCATCCTGATCGTCTTTGTAGATGTACTCTCATGCTTGTGGATAGGGTCAGTGTCTGAACACTTTTCCAAAGGTATGATGTCTTGAGGCACGCATTCAGTTCATCAGCCGGAGTGCTTCGAGGAATGACAGGTTGGGTCTGGCGAAAGTCTCCAGCAATGACCATTGTAATGCCACCCATGAGCTGGCCATTTTCTCATATGTCTTGCAAGGTCCTGTCCAATGCTTCAAACGCTAACTTGTGAGACATAGTGCATTCATCCCAGACTATGAGGCTGCATTTTTCTAAGAGTTTTGCCTTTGCCGATCCTTTTTTGATGTTGCACACTGGATTCTCATTGTGAGTGATTTTGAGAGGCAGTTTAAAAGTTGAGTGTGCAGTACGTCCTCCTTCTAGTAGTGTTGCAGCAAAGCCTGAGGATGCCACAGCAAGAGCAATGTTCCCCTGATGACGTACAGTACTTTGGCCAATAGAAGGTTGATCAAGAATGTTTTTCCTGTCCCGCCAGGTGCATCAAGAAAGATCATACCTCCCTGCTCCGCTTGTATCGCTTGCAAGATCTATTCATGAGCCTCACCAGGTGAGGCTCATTTTTTTAACAAAATTCACCAGAACTTCAACTGAGTAGTCTGTCTGTCTGAGCAACTCCCTGTTTGAAGGTACTGGTTCTTCTCGGTTTGGGGAAGGCAATCCAAAATTAGTCAGGTTATTTCCGCATAGCTCCATCACTTTGTCTTCCAGCATTATCAGAGCCTTGTTGAACATGTCATCCATTAACTCAATCTCTTGACCAGGATGTTCTCTTCATGCTTGATGAAGCAGATCCTCTGAAATACTTTCTTGGCGGTCTTCCCAGAGCTGGTTTGGGATGGAAAGTCCACATGTAGCAATCATGATGGCAAACAGGTTCCTCATTCTCATTGGTGATTGAGTAGCTGCTGCCTCTTCTAATGTGTCATTCCAGTGACCATCATCTTCCAGTAGGCCAAGGAGATTGCACGCTTCCTGATAGGTTCTGCAGATTTATCCATTCACTGTCTTGAGTGCTGCATATGATGTTGGGCCACGGATGTGGTGCAAAAGTAGTATCAAACAATAGCATTCAAAGTTGTTGGGGGGAACCGTGTAGACACGTCCCAAAGCATTGCCTAACTTTATCCCTGGATATCCTTCAACATCGGATCCTTGAGCTCTTCTCTGGTACTTTTTCACTGAAGTCTGCCATATGTAGAACTTGGGTACGTCAACATACAGGAGTATTTGAGCAAACTCATCTTCCTGTAAAAGCTTAAAGAATGCAGTGAGAGTCGTATCAGCAGGATTTTTGCCATTTGAATTTGGAGGGACTCTTCTGTGAAGTATACTATGTGTCCATTTTCTAGGTGAACATCCAGATCGTTCGTGTATGGGAAAACTAAAAATTCTGCATAGGGCTTCATTGCATATATAACGGCCTTGCTGAAACTGTGTCACCTCATCATGATTTCCATCCCTTTCCAATGCAAAGATCGCTTGGTCAGAGCCTTTGTTGACTTATCTGCAAACATACTTGATGGACTTGACTGAATTACAGAACTCCACATTGATGTGCGCATTAAATGCTTTACTCAAAAGAGGATTGTAGGGGACCATCCATAACATAAAACAACATCCATCATCACTACTTATAACATCATCCATCATCACTACATATAACAACATCCATCATCACTATATATAACACCATCCATCATCACTACATATAACACCATCCATCATCACTACATATAACAACATCCATCATCACCACATATAACATCATCCATCATCACTACATATATCACCATCCATCATCATCACTACATATAACGCCATCCA
>CAUDMG010002235.1:912500-947489 GCA_958450375.1 Homarus gammarus
GGGGGGCGAAAATGTAATAATAATAATAATAATAATAATAATAATAATAATAATAATAATAATAATAATAATAATAAGAACCATAAAGAAATACAAAAAAGAGATAGAAAAAGTGTGAAACAACATATGTACTCGTATGTTGTATTGTCAAAGTAAGAGAAACAATTGAGACCCTGCAATTGTGTGTAGATGAGGCAGAAAGTCAGATCAGCAACCTGGGACTTGGTCACAATATTCGTGATGCCATATGGCACAGGGTCTACCAATAGACAACACATTATGCTTCCAGTATCTTCCCAGACGGTAGTATCTCCCTGTTTGGTAGTTGCCTCCTACTTACTACCTAACAGTAGTAGGTAGTAGACCCTCGGTATTTCGTGAGGTTGGGATCGATAATTACAGTGAGTCATTCCACTATGGACCGGATATGCCTTTGAGATGTTTATTTCAGTAAACATTGGCAGCAGCGAAGCTACATAGTATTATGTACAGGTGTATGGAGTTTACATTACCGTCTTTTAATAATCAATACACAGTACGTAGGCGATTATAGCTAAAAAAACAAAAAAAAACAATGGGAGTAAACTAAGAACAAAAAACCACGATATTCTATCCCCTGGCCGACTTAGAAAAGATTAATTCTTCATCCACCAGGCCACTCAGGAATCAGCTGACAGTTGCCACAAATTAAATTCAAATTACATATTACCAACTAACTGAGCACGGTATTGTTGTTAATGATGAAACAGTTTAAGATAATTATCTTTTACTAAGAAATTATTAAAAAAGAAGCGACGGTAAAAAAACCCGACAGACCGGCTCCTGTCTGTGGACCATAGGATAGGAATCACTGACCTACAGTACAGTACAGTATTGCAGTGCATTGTACAAGGCTTCAACTATGGTGTGGGAAACAGTACACTTACAATTCAGTGCTTTTGTACACTGCAAAAAGGTTCACTGGTATTGTGTGAACAGAGGACACCTACAATACAGTGCTGTAATACGTGGTGAAAAAAACAAACTACTAATCAACCAACTAATATCTTATACTTGTGTGGAAAATCATATTTAATATTTAAGGGTTCCATTTTTATGTTGCAAAGATTTATTGGTGGAAAATCACGTTTTTTTCGTTTTTTTTTAATAAGATACTTAACTCGGAGACTTAATAGCTGTTTGGGCTGAAGAATCTTGGGTCAGGACGAGGCCGAATAAACTAACGACTTCACATTTGCATATTTTTATTGGAGGATGTCTGGAATTTGATAAAGAGACACACACACACACACAAAGACACGATAGCAGTAAAGGGAATGGATAAGTGACATTACTTCTCTCTTATCACTGAAGAACATATGATTGATAAACAGTTTGCGAGACAGACAGACAGAAATATAATATATTTGTAAATGAGAAAAATACTAGTTTCCGTCGTCATCAGTTTTTGTTGCTGCTAATACACGGAACTCAGTGGCTAAGAATCAAGATACTAATATACTTGGATAGCGGTAGAAATGAAGTTAAGAGGAATCACCCTGATCAAAATAACTTAATGTAATACCAATAATAATATTATAAACTGAACAAACAAAGATAGCGAATGGATGAAGGAAGAATGTCTGGGGTAGAATTTTACTGGAAAGATAAAGGCCTAGAAATCTTGATAAAAGTAGGAGGTTGGATAGACTATGAGTAGAAGAAGTCTTACGAGACAGATTGGAAAAGCGGCAACAATACTTCTCACTGGCAGAGTGAAAGCTTACTTAGGGGTGCAAGTTAAGAAGTAAAATATAGATAGAGATGTGTGTGTGTGTGTGTGTGTGTGTATGTGTGTGTGTGTGTGTGTATGTGTGTCAACTGATGCAGATGATGACATTAAGGAGGCCTTTTACGCCGACCTCGACAGAGTGCTAATCTCTATCCCCAGAGAAGATAAAGTTGTGCTCCCCAGAGATGCTGACATTTGGCAGGAAAACATAGGGAGAATTGGACTTGGCAAGTGTAATCCCAACGGCCTACTCCTCAGCAAGTGTGCTGCACACAACCTCACTATCATCAATACCTTCTTTAGGCAGGCCGACAAATTCAAGGGTTCGTGGCAACACCCACGATCCAAACACTGGCAGCTCATTGACTACGTCATTGTCAGAGAGAGAGATCGCCGAGATTATCCTCATCACCCGAGCCATGCGTGGCTCAGACCACTGAAACAGAGCCAAGCTCTCACTTCAGGTCGCCCCAAAACGGCGAAGGCAACAAGCCCCCAGAAGAGGTTTTAACAAAGTGTCTGGAGGATCCGGCAGCAGCACATGCTTTCAGAGAACAGCTCGAACATGGGCTGATAAACAACCCGATAACAAGCAACCCAAATCCCAGTGCCGAATGGGGTATTCTCGACACTGCCATGACAAAAACCTGCAGAAACCCTCGGCCAGATCGAAAGAATGCACTAGAACAGGTTTCATGAAAATCACCCAGAAATCAATGAACTCATCGATGAAAAACGTGCTGCTTTAACTGACTGGCGGAACAACCCTCAGTCTTGGACCAAAGCTGATGCCTTCCACAAGAAGGAAGCAGCGGCTCAGCGCGAACTTCGCAATTTAAAGAACGAAAGGCTTAAAAATAAAGCATGTGAAATGCACAAACTTGTTGATCAACACGAATTTTTCATTTCCACTAAAACATTTTATGAGCCAATCACTTATGGCGCAGCCCCCCTCTGCTCATCCTACGGTAACTCCTTAATTAAAGACGAAGAAGGCATCCTTCAGTGCTGGAAAGAGCACTAACATTCGCTGCACCTAAACACTGATGTGTTTATCCTGACTACCAAGCAGGTCCCTCAGCATACAGGGCTGACCCATCTCAACTATCCTCCATCCCTGGATGAGGTAGCTACTGCCATCAAACATGAAAAATAGCAAAGCCTCAGGGCCTGATGGAATCCCAGCCGAGGTGTATAAAGCAGGAGGACCTCTGCTTACCAGCCATCTCTACTCTCTCCTGGAGAATATATGGGAAAGGGAGGAAAGCCCCAAGCTCTTTAAACACACCTCCATTGTCAATATTTATAAGAACAAGGGAGACCCGTCAGACTGTGGCAACTACAGCAGGATCTTGCTGCTGTCCATAGCTGGCAAGATTATCGCCCGTGTCCTCCTTAACAGACTACTTCCTGAGGTGGAAAACTTCCTCCCAGAATCTCATGCGGCTTTAGACCATCACGTGGTACCACTGACATGATCTTTGCTACCCGCCAGATACAGGAAAAATGCAGAGAATCGTGACCTGTACTTGACTTTCATCAACCTAACAAAGGCCTTCGACTCTGTCAACTGGGAAACCCTCTGGCGGACCATCAGTCATTGTGAGGCAGCTCCAAGATGACATGAACTGCAGTGTCCTGCACTATGACACCCAGTCTGAGTTCTTTCCCAACCAAATGGGGGTAAACCAAGGATGTGTATTGGCAGCAAATCTCTTTTCTATCTTCTTGGCTGCCTTCCTTACTCGTGCCAGTGCCAATTTAGCCGGTAGGGTGGACATCCAGTACCAGATGAAGGATGATTTCAACATAAGACGACTCCAGGCAGGAACAAAGGTGTCGGCAGGTTCCATTACTGAACTTCAGTATGCAGACGACCTCACCCTTGTCGCTCACACTGAACGCGACCTATAGGAGATCCTGATCTCCTACGCAGATGTGTATGCACACTTTGGCCTTGAAGTAAATGTATGTAAAACTCAGATTCTTTTTACAGCCTGCCCCTGGTTCAGCCACACCTCCACCATCCATCTAGCTTAACGGTACTACCCTCTCTAATGTTACCCACTTGCAGCTTCTCGGATCCCACGTGTTCACCACCGCGGACATCGATGAAGAAATTCAACATGGGATCAGATGTGCATCTCAATCGATGTCTTCATTTGTAGGGAGCTGAAATTATCTTCAATGTTGCACGCATATCGAGCAGTGGTCCTCCCCACCCTGCTATATGGCAGCGAGACACGGGCCACATACAGGAGGCACCTCAATGCACTTGAAAGCTGTACATTCCATTCTCCGAGTTCGCTGGGGAGACAAGATAACAAATGCCAGTATTCTCGCTGACACCAACTGTAGGAGCAGCGAGTATTCCATGTTACCCCCTGTAAGAGGGGTAACGATCTTCCTGCTCGTTACCGCTGCTCACTCGCTCGTTTGCTGGCGCGACCCCCACTTGGGGGGGGGGGGGTTTAGACGGAAGTGAGGAAGTCTCTGCTACAAGCGACATGGACCGACATTACCCAGACTTCAAACCACCCACACCTCCCTGCTGCTCTCCCAAATTCTGGTGGTGTTCTCATCAAAGGCTCTGGAATCATGGGCTGTGTCCCCAGACCCTCGCCTATCGACTGTCAATCTCTGGACACCTATCCCAATCCACTACCTTGGCTGCCACGACCGTCAGTTCATCTCCTCCGTCTGTGCCCCGGTGATTCTCCCGCTGTAGCAAGACATGGGCTGCTGTCACTAGAGTGAGGAGCTGAATGGACCTTCCCCCTGAGAGTGGATCATGGCTTTTTAGAACCTTCCCCAGGGCCGCTGCCGTAGGATATATCTGTTCTTTATTTGATTTTATTGTTTGATTCCATCAGTTGTTGACTTCCATTAATTGTTTGATTCCATTAATTGTTTGATTCCATTAATTGTTTGATTCCATCAGTTGTTGACTGTTGACTGCATTATTTGTTTGACTCCCGTAATTGTTATTTTATGCTTGTTGAGTGGTGTCAGAGTTTTGTGTTATATTTTTATAGTAAAGAGATGTCAATCTCAAACGGTTGTTTGTTAGTCCTCAGAAAAACATGGTCCTTGACTTTCCTTTTATAAGATCCTGATTAGGCTGGTAAGGGATTTATATCCCTAAGTCCCAGGCCTTTACACCTCCATGGACGACAGTAAACTGTCAAAACAGCTACTTTATAGTCACCTAACGAATAGTAAACGTAACGCTGGCGGGCAACTGAAAAGGTATAAGGATAGTCCTAAGACAAACCTGAAGAGTGCCAAATCGACCCCCTCACCTGGGAGACGTTTACTCCACTCTGTAACGCTTGAAGGAACACCACACGAGAAGGTGTTAATACTTTCGAGTTAGCTTGACTGCAAACCGAGACAGATAAGTGCCAACGCCGGAAAGACGCTGCCGCCACTGCCTCTGCCCTAGATAAAACCCTCCACATGTACAACATCTGTGAACAACCCTGGAGGGCCTGTATTGGCCCTTCTAGTCACCTCAGAGATCACAAACGAAAGTGACATCCTTAACAACTAATATAATTTTATTACAGCTGGATGATCGTCATACTCGATTCTGAGTGATAGCAAAGAAGTAGTAGTGTGTGTATCAACTCTAGTTGGAGGTGTTTCGGAGACTTTTAAACTTAGAGAAGAGCCCATAATAGATATTGTCTTCTCTCCCCCTCCTCTTTTTTTCAACTATATATATATATATATATATATATATATATATATATATATATATATATATATATATATATATATATATATATATATATTAGTATCCTGGTGGCCCAGCGGTTAGCGTTCCCCAGTCATAGGCCGTGGGTTCGAATCCTGGCGGGTTGAGGTGTTGATTGTATGTAGAAGTCCGCGTGCTTTATTGGGCTAATGAAATATATATATATATATATATATATATATATATATATATATATATATATATATATATATATATATATATATCAGCATATATATATATTGATAAAATCACACGGGACAAGGGAAACAACGGAGCACCTTAGCTTTCGTCTTTATTCAAGACATCTTCAGAGGCAACTGGATTACATGGACAGAGAGAGGCTTAAATATACAGGGTGACCTTAAAAACATGAGGTCATCCACTAATCCTCACACCAACACACACGTAGAGGAGCTTAAGAGAAGGGTGGTGACGTGACTAGTCAGGTCAGTTCAAAAATAAGGGACCCACTAAATAACTATCATACATCTAGATCAAAGGTTTTCAAAACATTTTTAACCTTGGGCCACTGAGAAATAAATTTATGTAACATATTATCAGTTTTGAACTGACCATCACTAAGGTTTATTGATTTTAATTCCTTAATCAAACTAGCTTCAACCAGAAGTCTTTCTGTGACACAAGATGATTTAAATACTTCTAAGCTTTTTTCCCAAGCAATGGGATGATAATTATTCCTAACATGAACGAACAAGGCACTGCTTTCAGATGCTGTTCTGATATTATACTTATGTTGTTTGATTCTGAGCTCCACTTTTTCCCTTTTCCCGTGTGATTTTATCAAGATTTATCTTATCCACGTTTTCATTGTGGATCTTATATATATATGTATAAGTAATGAGACAAATCTCACAAGAAGAAGATTACATATAGGTAGAATATTGATAGTATAAGAGTATAAAAGAGAGGAAGATTTTGGTAGCGTGGCCGTGATAGTTATTTACACTTACCGTATCTTATAACGTCAATGCACATCTATTACGTCTTAAGGGGGACTTCTCAAACACCACTTCGTTACAACTCTTTATTAATTACGAACATGACATGGACACATTAATAACACCTTCTATTGAAGTTACTAGGACATTATATTTACGTTACTAGGACATCATATTACGTTACTAGACACTGATTCTCGGACACGAACATGAAATGAATACACTTCCCACGTAAGTAACTCATCCCATGGAAAGCTCTGACAAAAACTCACGTGACCTAGGGGAGGCCTAGCAGGTGGTCCTGGGTTGTCTCTATGGGAGACTGCTTAGCTGGGCACCGGAGGGACGTCTCGGTCCTGACAGGAGGCGAATGGAGGCGACCGGAGGCGGCTTGCCTCCGGCCCCTGACTTCTCTCGAGCAGGACTCGGGACGTGGTAGCTGGTCCTTCTTGGTTACAAGACACACTCTCTCTCTGTCTCTCTCTGCCTCTCTCTGCTCGAGGGAGGACTAGGACGTCCTATATATTGGGAGGCGAGCCGTCAGGTTGAGCTGCTCTGGGGGGCGACGAAGGGTCTCCTTACATTTGCCCTCGCTAATGTAGGGTCAGGTCTGGACTTTTTCAGAGACTATAAGTTGTATCTTCTGGAGAAATCATCAGGTGGGGCCTTGTGACATGAGAGGCCCTGGTTGATTTGTGGCCCCTTGACTTGAGCTCGAGGGTTACATTTGACCTGGCTAATGTGAGGTCAGGTCTGGACTTCTTCTGGGATGTAGGTTATTGTGTATTTTGGGAAAGAGTCGGCCGGTGCCTTCTTACATGTGTCACATGGGAGGGGAGCCTGGCTGATTTATACCCCTTGGTTAGCCGTGAGAGTTACCCTACACTTGACCTCCCTAATGTCTGGTCAAGTCTGGACTGTCTCTGAGATGCAAGCTGTGGTCTAACAACCCATCACTACATATATATATATATATATATATATATATATATATATATATATATATATATACATATATATATATATATATATATATATATATATATATATATACACACATATATATATATATATATATATATATATATATATATATATATATATATATATAAAACAAAGAAGTTTGTCTGTGTGTCTCTTTGTGTGTTTGTGTGTCAGCACAAGAATCTTGGAAACTACTTTACCTATCTGTAGTTGATAGAGGGTTTTATATGCAGTGATCTCAAAAATCCTCCAACCAACCCGATCAGATACAGCCCAGACGCACACACGTAGAAAAGTCGTATTCCCTCCTATGTTGTACAGCTATTTTGATCCTTAGGTTCTCCTTCATTATGGCATAGTTTTCTCTGCATTTAACATCCATCCGTTACACCACGCAGAGGTTGAAAAGTCGTATCCCATCCCACGTATTATAGCTAATTTTATCCTTATGATCTCTCTCATTACAACTTACTTTTCTTTGATCTCTAACTTTTCTCTGCTGTCCATTCTAACAAGGTAGGTAGGTAGGTACGTAGGTTGGTAGTCCATTCTAACAAGGTATGCCAAACGTATGATATTTCACACAGTGGTCTAGAGAAAGAGCAGCCCCGAGGGCTGCGTTTCTGCTATCTATATTTATAAAACAAAGAAGTCTGTCTGTTTGTATGTATGTCCGCACAAGAATCTTGGAAACTACTTTACCTATCTGTAGTGATGATGGATGGTGTTATATGTAGTGATGATGGATGTTGTTATATGTAGTGATGATGGGTGGTGTTATATGCAGTGATGATCTATATCTATATAAAACAAAGGAGTCTGTCTGTTTTTCTGTGTGTCCTCACGAGAATCTCGGAAACTACTTTACAGATCTGTAGTGATGATGGATGGTGTTATATGTAGTGATGATGGATGATGTTATATATACAATATGAAAAGTATCCCTCTGTTGTCATTGGCAACATGGATAAGAAATGTGAATACTGCTGTGCAAAGAAGTACAAAGGAGAAGCTGCTGAACTGTGGTGCTCTCACGGGAAAGTACGACTGCCAAATTTGGAAAAAACACCACAAACATTGAAGACTCTCATGCTGGGAACAACACCAGAGTCAAAACACTTCTTGGAAAATATACGGAAGTTCAATTCATGCTTCCAGACGATATCCTTTGGAGCTACCAGAGTAGTTTGTGAGCACGGATACATGCCCACATTCAAAGTCCAGGGTCAAGTCTATCACAAAGCAGGATCCCTCTTACCACTGGAAGATGAGCAGGCAAAGTTCCTCCAAATCTACTTCATGGGAGATCATGAAAAGCAGACTACTATCAGGTGTGGCAACATTCAAGGTGTCAGACATGACATTGTCCTATCTATCCAAGAAATGCTGCATGAGAACAACACGTATGTACAGTCATTTAAAAATGCCCTGGAAAACATGCCTTCTGACGAGTACAAAGTCAAGATCAAAACAGACACCTTAATGCACTACAGTGACACAATGTGGAGCCTCCCGGAGGGTAGCGTCCTACCGTGGCCTAGCGAAAGAGCCGCCCAGAGGGCGGCGATTCCGCTAGTATAATGCATTAAGAATCTTAAGCTGTAGACATACTAATATATCTCCGAAATATTTGAATGCGATAAAAATGGTTATTAGATTACAATTAATTCATGGGATCCATAAATGTCTTCTCAAGGTTCGACTGTGTTTACCGACAATAAGTCGCCCGCCCCAGTATTTCCATATAATTTTCGTCATTTTCTGACAACTGAAGTCAAGCGCAAATGTCGGTATTGTAGAATTCACATTTTGACACATGGAATAGTTAATCATCATTTATTTGTTATTTGTTCATTTTATATAATCTGTCTATTAAAGTACCACTTGCAACTTCTTGCAGAACTGCACCATGGCTATCATGTTACATTCATCACACGGTTGAGTAGCAGGATGTGCAGTAATTTTTTTTTTTAAGTGCCCTCCAGCCTCCCCCAATAGCCACACCTTCGTCGCCATTTTATTACCTTAATATTAAATATCCTAATACATAAATAGCTATCCTATCTGTGTTGAATTAGTTGAGCCGCAGATCTATGCGGCATTCAGTGACAGTAGCCTCATAGTCAATATCTGCAGCAGTTGTCGGCATTGGGGCAGAAGCTCTCAATCCCTTGAGGCAGAGCGAAGCTGACCGAAGGAGAGAGAAAGACAGTCGACATCTCATCCAGGCTGTAACAAACTTCTGGGCTGCTGCTTCTGTTCAGAGATCACCTCGGCGAGTCTGGCGTAGAAACTTCTTGCACTTGGTCCCATCCCACCAGAGGTTGTGAACACTAGAGGAGTGAACCTGCCTTGATCAACGTTTTGAATTCTCTCCCCATATGCCCTTCTCTTGTCGTTCTCGTTCCTCCTATGTGCAGCATCGAGAGCTAGGTTACGGTGGCATGCGGCCATGGGATCAAAAATCCTGATGTGGAAGAAAGCTCACTGTCCCAGCGTCCAGAATCCTCGAGCACTGACGTCAACGCCGGCTTCGTTAGATGTGTTTGAAGTCCTATGTTGGAAGATCTCACCATCCAATGGAAAGAGGGTCGGTTCTACCATGATATCCCGGCAGATTTCCCTCAACATATTTGCTGTGAGGTCCCTTACTTCGTCATGCCTCATGCATATGAAGCCCCCTTTCTTGCACACCATAGCGTGAGCGTCGTCATAGGAAGAGCCACACATGCATTGGGAAGGCAAACCTTGTACTGGCCGACCGTACCTTAGATCAATAGCATCTGTAAATTCTTGTTTATTAAGACTGAAACCATTTGCCCTTATCGGTAACGTAGTTAACCAGTTCGAGGCACACACCTCCTGCGTTATAGCTACTTTTTTTTTCAAATTTTCTGGTACCTGCAGCAACAGTTGCTACAACTTATCATTTTGGCAGTGCAATCTACCTGTCGTAATGGACTTACGAATCTTGTTTACTTCACTGGTATCCACCTCCCCTGTTGCGTTCTGGGCTATTATGTGGTCCGTGAGGGTTGCTGTGAGCTTAAGTGAATTTTGATGTTCGGTGGCTGCAATCTCCTCTGGATTGGTTAGTCCCATCCCTCCCAGTCTTGATGGAAGTGCAAGAAGTGCTCTTTCTGCTGGGGTTAAGTAAGGATGTTTCACTAATTTGGGAATGAAATTGACACTGATAGCTTCTTCCAGAGGGTGGAGGAGGGGTGGGATATGAGGGATAGTACGCATCAGGTAGTTCCAACGATGCTTGACTCCATGGGTGAATGTAGCAAAAGCCGCATGTGGCTCTTTGTTAGCAATCTCAGACAGAGCTTGGATTTCACTAACCCACTCATTCACCTTTCGCGCTACGTACTCGGTCTTGAAGTCCGTAGTGCCAATTACTACACCTAGATGTCTTTGGCCGTCCTTAGTTATTTTGACCTCACTTCGGCCAAACACCTCCATTGCCCGTTCATAATGTTCTGGCTTTACGATGAAGAAGGACTTGCTGGCGTTTGGGTGGTACCCTATTTGTGGACCTCGCGATGTTACCAAGTCCCACCACTTTTTGATGCCTTCCGCTTTTCCTGCTCCTGTAAGGTCATCAGCATATGCCACTTGTTTGACCCCAGTTGTTTCAAATTTTATTTCTTGTTGGAGCACTGATAGGCCAATTGCATACATTGCCATTGCAACAGGGTCTCCCTGTGTTGTTCCCTCGGTTGACTGTAAGATGGTATCACCTCTTAGAACCTTGTTGTTTACTATATAGAGGTCTGATGGATTCCTATGCGAGTTTTCAACATACATTGCAAAGCTTGGACACTTGATCTTGATGTTCTGTGGTGCATCCTTGCGGATAAGTATGTTGAATGCGTTTGACGCATCCACCAGGAGAATGGCCTCACAATCACGCTGCTCAAATATCAATTTCATGGCGTGAATGGCGGCCTCCCCGCCAGCCTGGTGGCCAGCACACACTTGTAGGTTCCCTGCTGCTGCCCTGACATCAGCCTTTACCGCCTCCATTATGCATTTTCCGATGATCCGTCTCAGCACTTCCCCCACCCTTATAGGCCTACATCCTGGTTTCTTTTCCAGAGGAATAAGGCGGCAGGCCATCAGGGCCTGGGGGTGATGGCAGCAAGAGGATGCCAGCTTTCTTGCAAGGACGGCAATGGCAGTGCAGAGATCGCTTGCTACAGGGCCAAACTTGCTTGTGCTGAGGATGACGCTCCAACCGTTTGCATCCAGACCTGAAGGGCCGGCTCCTCCTCGAGTCTTCAGTGCCTTTTTCCACACCATCTCTCCTGTTATTTTCTCGAACAGGACAGCGTTTGGTGGGATATAGGCACCCTCGAACCTGATGCCTTCTTCATCACTTGCAGGGGGATGTTTCTCTTTCAGTTGTTTTAATGTCTCTCTGTTTATTGGCATAACCCCACCGGAGGATTCCTCTGTGAGAGATCTTACCGCCAAAGACACTTTTCCCACACGCATTTTGTTTCCAAATTTTCTTGCCACGTCATCGGTGTTTTGCTTTCCGTCACCCGTAATTTTTTGTCTCTCGTGCAGTGTTCTTGCTTCACATAGGAGATCAACAAGGGCCCCAGCCTGCCACATTGCCAATCTTCTCTTCATTGCTGCCACATTTTCTTTGTGCTTAGTCTTTTTGTGTGTCCTCTGACAAAATAGATGTGGTATTATTGCCAGTATTTGAAAAGCTAAAGGGGCGAGGAAGCGGTCCTGAGTGTAATCAGTCATGAGGCGAGTCATCTCCCGAATCATTTCTTTGGTGGCCGCACACTTGGGTGGTTCAAATAGATTAGCTGGCGAACACCTGACAATTTCTGAGTAAGTTTCTTTAACCCATATGTCGGCATTTTTCATTGACATGCCATTTCCACTGTGGTGGCTGTCTCTCATTTACCCCGTGGACATCTGCTACTAAGGGAGCAGCATTCATTAGTACTACATTTTCGGGCTGAGTAGACTCACTGCTATTATTTCGGATATCATCGGGTGGTTGGGTCCCGGCAATATCCACTGTGGCCACCTGTGTCGGCTCCCTGTGACGTGGGTTCCGACACTGGTCTCCCTTCCTGCAATCCACACATGGTCGGTTGTTTCTCACACATTCAGAATTTGTGCAGTTTTGGTTCTGGCTAGCACAGACGCAGCAATGTCTGTTACCAGGCATAGTGAACAGGAATCTAGGTAAATTTCTCGAAATCAATTGCTCGACAGTAAATTGCTCGAAATCAATTGCTCGAAAAATAATTTCTCGAACTATCAATTGCTCGACAGTAAATTGCTCGAAATAATTTCTCGAACTCGACAGTAAATTGCTCGAAATCAATTATTTAACGGTTGAATGCTGTAGCAGTTCGAAGCTCGAAGCACCACGTCAGTTGAGCACTGCGCCTGCGCCGTCTAACTTAACCTAACCTAACCCGTTCTTAATTATAACTGTTCAATTAACAATAATAAAGCTGTATTTTTTTATCTTATTTTTGGATATTCTTCATTAAACCACTATTTTCGAGCAATCTGCCTTTCGAGCAATTGATCGTTCGAGATATTATTTTTCGGGCAATTGATTTCGAGCAATTTACTGTCGAGCAATTGATTTCGAAAAATTTACCGGATACCAGTGAACAGCACCTTGGGCGACAGATACTTCCGCCTCCGACCTCTGCTTTGGTCCCATACAGACGAAGAAACTAGTTCTTATAAGTATGGGGCAAAGAGGTGACGGGCTGGCCTGCCGTGTCCGGGTAGTAGGGGCATACGCGCGCGCGCGGTTGTGTCCGGCACCCCCCATGTGGGCGACAATCCACACATCAGAATAATCCACTGGGAGCAAGAATTGTCACACGTAACACTTGTTTATGTATCCTTGGCAGAGATAACCACTATTTCTATGGTCTCACTGATGTAATATCAGTTATACATACTCACTTGGTCAGCGGACACTACATGAAGTGGCCTTTACTTGAGGTGGGGAGGCGGGGGGCGGGGCGACCGCAGGCGCAAGGCATTTGGCCCCATAGGGGCGAGAGTCGCGATGCCACCCCTGCTCAAGTAGGCCTATCGACACACTGGCACTGACACTTGGCAACTCCAGTCGCTGACCATTCAAATACTCACAGGCTTACTTGCGTTTAATGCCGTAAGGGATGAGAAGAGCCGTCGGCGACGATGCTCAAGGTGACATACAACATTCATCAACACACTGTGAAATTCTCGCTCCCACAAACTGAGTATATCCCCACCAATAACACTTTAAATCAGGGAAGGTACCCCAACACACCCACGCCACCCTGCAATATCTCTGGCATCCTGCTAATAGTTTGTTTGTACTTGATTCTATAATTTAAGATTTTTCATTGTATTTCTATTTTTCTCTTTTCACATTTACTTGCTGGCTTCACACCAGTGACGCATTATGTCTGTTTTCAGCTTCTCGTGTTCATTAGATACCATACATTGTTTGGGCGACCCCGCAGCTGCAGCTCACGGACGAACTCCACTGAAGCAGCAACAAATTTAGCACTAATGTTTTTTATCTAACTGGAAATCTGACCTGAGTTATTGGAATGTGCCTTATCTCTGCCGAATATAATGTTTCCAGTGTTGTGGGGCAGAAAATGCCTCGTGTAAGCTTATCAAAAGTAGTTGGTACATCGCTCAGATTATCATTTCATCATTGATTACTGCTACTGTTAATATTTAATGTGAGTTTACCAGTTCCACCTTCATGATCAGATGAACAAGCAAGTAGAGACTCGAGCGTAGTGTATTGATTAAAGAAGTAATTATTTTTTTACTTACACCAATGCGATTTTGTGATAGCTTGTGACTGGGAGGTTAATCTAATATTTGACTGATAGTTGATCGTATGCGTCTGTCTCGGCTTAAACAGAAATATATGAGTTATATAACGAGTTTCTCTATTGGAAATGTGATGCTGTATACAAATTAGCTTATTTTTTCAGGCGAATTTAACTTTCAGGAAATCCCGGATGAAAAAATTGAAGTGTTTAGAGATACAGGTCATGCAAACTACTTTAAGATTGTGCTCTATTACCTACAAAGAGACAGGTTGATGAGTTGTGAATAGTCATCAATACAAGGTTGATGCGACCTGGCTGGGATAATTATATAACAGTGATCGGTTGGCTCATGTGGCAGACCAGGATGGTGTATGAATGAGCTGAACCCTGAGGTCATGGGGTAGATGTTGAGGAGACAGTGCAAGTATTTTAATTCATTATGGAGGGTAAAATAAGCCATTTCCACGGTTTCGAGTTCATTTAGCTGTCAGCTGTCAATCAGGTGGACGGCAGGACATGTACTGAAGCACGACGAGGAGAGAAGCAAACTGACATCCAACGTTATGGACTAACTTGTTTTAAAACTTACAGATAATCAGAATAACTACTATATTGCTGTTACAGGTTTAAGTAATTTCTTAACATCTTAAATCACTCTTAATTCTCACTAGTATAAATGTTACTTTAAAGACTGTTGGTGTCCGCCGTCAGAAATGGACTGTGAGCCGCTCAAACTGTTGCCTTCCTCAATTTTTTAACAGGTCGTGGCAAAGTGTATTAAGTATAGTCGTTGTATAGGTGAATAATAGTATAATATTTTGTTTGAATATATAAGTAATGATAATCTATATTAGGTATAGAGATGGTGAATCTTGAATGTTTCCCTTTACTAGGACACATAATTTTATAAACGGCTGTCTCCCTGTACTATCTACCACACATACAGATTAAATTATGATACGAATACGCTAAGCTTAGTGAAAGTTTTGTAGCATTTCTCCCCAGCAGTTCTGAATTAGGTTGAGCAAGACTGGTCGTCAGATAAACTGTCATGTGTAATGGTATGGCTTGATTGTTTGGCGTTCCGGAAGCCATACTCAATCTTGTAATTAATACAATTCATTACAGCTCCCCCAGAAGGGCGAGAGGTTAACCTGTTTCCTTTTCTTGCAAACAATTACAAGTGATTCATCATTACCTCAGTCATAGGCCAATTAATTTGCTATTTAGTAGGCTTCTACCTTCATTTTGGTCTTTTTAAAGATTTTATGACGTAAAAAAATTTGAATTCGTGGAACGAGTGTGGGTGACAAGTTTCCTTCACTTACGAATGTTGCCCTCCGTAAAGTATTAATTTTTCTCAGCGAAAGTAAGACATTCTGACATGAAAGTTGTTAAAGATCAAAGTTAAGTTTTTCTTTCAAAGTCTGCTTTAAAATGCAAATAGTGCACAAGAAAAAATATATCCATTATTTCAGCAAAGCAAGGAACCTCGCGTACAAAACTACATACAAATCACTATTTACTTTTCCGAAATCAGCTCTGCAGAATTAACATGTACAAGTTAACTCAAATACTGCTGCGGCAACAATAAAATAAAATTAGGTCTCGACAAATGAACGGCATCAAAATTTTTTCGGTATATGTAAGTCGCGAACTCTTTACGTTGAACACCCAGCCAGACGACCAGAGAGATAGAATCATCTGATGATCTGGTAACAGTTTGAGTGTGCCGGGGGGGGGGGGGGGGGAAGGGGGGGGTTGGTGGAGTTCTTGAGTTGCGTGTTGCATAATATAATCATATATTATTTTGTACATTACAGGGTAATGGAAGTAGAAAGGATTATTAAATTTAGGAATACTTTTTTTCCAGTAGTATTACAATGTTTTATTTTTTACACTGTAAATGTTCATTTTTAATCTAAAGTTCGAGGCCAGAGAAACACGCGATCTTAACCTTCCAGCACCAATTCCTCGTAAGAATAGCATGGGAGAACAGGTGCCAGTCAATGGCTGATGTTGACCAAATATTTAGTAATAATATTCACCCTCATAATAAACTAATTTTTAGAGGATAGGAATATTGCAATAAAAAAAAGTATGGGAAGTTGTATTATTACGTGAAATGAAACAAGTAGTGATTGTTATCATAACGAAAAATAAAATAGTCACTTATTAATGAGAAAATAAAGTAAACAAAATTTTATTAAATTTTCTCACTCAGAAGTATGAGTGAAAGCGAACTCATGAGAGGTGGCTAGATTTTTGCTTTCACAAAGGCTGTCCCAATAAGTGACGATATGAGTTTGGACTTGGGCATCAGAAATCATCGACAGAGGAACACCGTGCCAGCAGACTTGTCTTGGTTTGTCGGCATTCGGCACTGGACGCCTGGAAAAGGCTTGTTTTCACTGACGTATATCTTTCACTTTAGTATCCTGTCCACCCACCTTCTTTGTTGATAACGGCTTTATGTCTTTCGGACATTGATCTAACAAGATTGCGGAAGATATCATGTTTGGCCCTAAATACTTTCCATTCTGCCTTGGTGTGGACGAACAACTCTGCAGACGTTCTTTCCCTCGCAGGATCCCAAGTGTTCACAAAATTCGCCTATAAATTTGCCAAAGGGTTCATGTCAGCCCCCCGACTAGACCATCCAGCAGCTGCAAATTCTCACGGTCAGCAAACCATTGCTGGACAACTCTAGCCATGTGTATGGGGCATCGGTCATGAACAAAAACAATAGGTCCAGGGGGAAAGGTGACATTTCTTTCCTGCAGAGAGGGCGAGAATTTTTTTTCCAAAATGTCCAGAAACTCCTGCACTGTAAATCTTCCGTCGATTTGAGCCAAGTCTCCCACACCATAGACAGACATAGCCCCACACAGTACAGGTGCTGCGTCCGCTACGAGCCTTCTCTGAAATATGCTCATGGTCATACCTGGTGTTATCAAATTTCAGCTGTTAATATCATGATGCATTATAATTTGCGTAACTATCAATAATGCTGGAAACCTTTACTTTAATTATCTTCATATTACTTTGGCTTAATATATAACTAGAAACTTAATGGGTTCCAATTTGGTATTTTATTTTGAATACAGCTGGACAAATAAATACGCATAGTCATTAACGACATGTGCCTTGCCGAGAGAGTAGAGGTAGCACTGTAGTATTTATTTATATCATGGGATTGGATTAGTAGTTTTAGCAGGTCTAAAAAGCAGGATTACTTGATTTATGACCTTTGCATATAATTTACATACAGCAGTTCCTGAAATGTTACCAAAAGTGCAGGAATTCATAAAGGGTCGAACCTTTGTATTAGTGTGTTTTATTGCATTTGTTAATTGGTGCTCTGGACAAAATGATGTTATTGTTACCTAGTGTTGTTGCGCCTCCACATATGTATTCTGCCGTGATTGGTCGATGCAAAGGTCTTTTCGTCTGTGAAGACAACTCTGTCGCAGAATTCCAGCAAGTGGTTCAGCATGTCGACTAGCGAAGGCGAGTCTGGCAGCACGGTGTTCGTCTGTCAGTCGTTTTTTCTTGGCGGGAATGCTGTGGTGGATACCTGCCTCATGAAACCGCCTCCGGACAGTTCTAGCACTCACGTCCAGCCGCAGATCTTCGCGAATTGCTACAGCATTGGTGTAAAGGTCGTCCTCAGCTGTTCTCAAGATCCTTGCATCGTCTTCAGGAGTAGTCACTCGTGGCTGGAGATGTCTCTCTCAATCAAAAAGAAAATGCTGATTATAAGCCACAAATTTTTTATACTAAGTAAATATATTTGATTGACTGTGTAATCACCAATAACATGTCAGTCTGATCATTGCTTACCAAGGTCGTTCAGGTTACCACTCTCCTCCCATCTTCTAATCCACTTGATTACAGTAGCGGCTGATATTCCTAGCTCACGGGATATGGCTCGGATAAAGAGTCCGGCTTCTCGTAGGCCCACAATGTGACGTCTCAAAGCTAACTGGGTGTCACGACGGTTCATCTTGAAGTATAAGAGCTTTCTGTTGAATTCTATGATTTCTACATCTTCCTGATATTGTAACTTACTGTAATTGTCTAGTCCTATTTTCATCTGCCTCTCTATGCCTGTCTACATATTTCTGACTCAATTTTAGTTATAAATGTCTGTAGCTGTATCCTACGTTGCTTCCTATATGTTTATTCACTTATCAATGTTTCAAAGTATCATTAATACAAATATTTCACAAGGAAATAATATGAATCCAATATTGATTACTGCTAATGGGTAATGCTAAAATATGTGTTCATTGTTTTTCCACAGTTTTCCTCAAAGGTGCATTAGTTATGCTAATCATAAAATCAGAACTGAATCATTCAACATACATACCATTATGGCAGATTGCAAATGTAGGTCTGAAAATATACAAATAATGAAAACTTTTATAAAATATGATATTTATGAACAAGTCACCTTAGATAATTTTCTGTTTCTTAGGCTGAGAATATGGTAATAGGCCTATTTCTGAAATATTCGGTTTTGCCCGTAATTCATGTTAAAAAAAATTAACGTAGTAGAATATCCTCATCCTAAGAAATATATCAATAATTTTTTCCTTCATCCCTGTGCACAACTTAAAATCTATTGGTATATGATCAATGCACCTAGACAATTTTTCTTTGACTTTATTTTCATATAAAATATCACCAATATTACTCTGGAATTTTTTTCATATGATTTTATCAGTATTTTCATTGCAGTCCTTGGGAAACATAAATATCTGAATTTTTCATTATCTTTATTGTTAAGAAAAAGTGTCCTGGTTGACTTGTGTGCCCCTTTCATCTGTTATTTGAGATTTACAGCTCTGACATTAATGGTTCTTTTATACTGTATAACATACATATCCTGATATGTATGTGATAACATTATCCTCACTTTACACTTGTGCATAAGATCCTGTAGATGCTTCAATGATTTCACACTCATTTTCAAAATGTGTAGTATTGGTGATATTTTATGTGGATTAAAGATATTAACATAATCATCAGCCATGATTCTCTTCCAGTCATTTGTGTTGGTTAAATCTTCTGGGGATTTAGATATTGAATCTATAGTCTCAGTCTCGTATGGATTTAAATAAGCAATATATTCATTCATGGTTTGCTGTAAATCATTTGAATCTGATGCATTATTGAAGCCTACAGTGTGTTCTACTGACATGTCAGTATTTAATCCATCTGATTCATCAGGAATGTCTTCTTAATTATTTTGTTGATTAAAAAGCCCGTCAAAGTTGCCTGAACATCATCAGCATCTTCTAAAAGTGAATCATCACTTACAAATTCTTGTTTTTTCAAAACTTATGCAGTCATCTACATTACCATCCTGGGTGTTTCAAACTTGTAAATGTGACAACATTGGTGTGATGTCATCAAGACAATTTCCTTTTCCAGACTGTTGCATAAGTTGATTAGATATAACATTTTTAATGGAACTAGATATAATGGAAGCTGTAGGTGTTTCACAGTTTTCTTCTATATTCCTGATGGAACAAAATAAATTTTCCATACTATCTTGGTTAATTCTGTTTGTGAAAAGATATTTGTTGGGGTATGTGCCGGTTTGGCAACAGTGTATCACTCCGCCAGCGGACGGGAGTTAGTTCCGGTTCAGTCGCCACGCAGTGTGGACATGTCTGTGTCCCCTTGTCACCTTCGCTAATAAACAGACTATGGACGCATCCTTTACTTATCCCCCGGGTTGGCACCCTAACATGGCACAGTGTACTTCTACGGGTGGCCCGGAGGGAATGTCGCCAACGTCCACAGTGGTGTTCCCAGGCTAGAAGGGCTGCGAGGAACACAGCTCACACATGGTCTTCGCCACAGAGCAACGGCGGTTCCCACTGTGTGGAAGCCGGCAAGCTGTACCCTATGTCCCCACAGCAGACCGAGGCAGCATGGCGCCCACCTGCTCCGCCGATGGCCCAGGGCAAAGCGTTCATGGGCATGTCTTCCACCAAATTCAGGGCATGGGTATTCAGCGTCGCCATCTAAAGCTAAGGATGCAAATGCCCACAGGCTCTGTCAGCAGGCTACGTCCGCCTTTTGTGCGACACGGATGTGCAGCAGTGTATAGATGCGCGGGTGAAAAAGTGTGTCTATGATAGCATGACGATGGAGGAAGCCATAAGAGTTGTGGGAAGTGTTGTGGTAGGCCCAAAGTGCGTTGTGGGTGCGTAGGCAGACTTTTTCGCATACACAAGAACCTGGCGACAAAGTGTCCAGGTATGTGGTGAGGTGCAGGTCGAAGGCCGCGAAGTGCAAGTTTTAGTGCCTCTCATGTGAGTCTAGCTTGGATGACAACATGCTAGCGAAGAAACTAGTGATGGGGCTTGCCAACCCCAGTATGAAAGGTGAAGTGTTGTGCTGGCTCCCACTTTTGAATGCTATGGACAACATTATTAGTGCATGTGAAGTGTATGAATCAGCAGAAAGAACTGCTCCCATGTCGTGTGCAGGAGCGGTGGTGGGAGCTGGAACCCGCCATTTTAAACCAGAACCGCCGTCGCCTAGCAACGCGGGTACCCCTCGCACCTGACCTCAGAGATGTTGCAAAACGTGGGGGCGCAGCAAGTGTGCTGACAACCAGAAGTGTCCCACGTTGCACTTAACTTGTTACAAGTGCGGCCTGGAGGGACACCTCGCGCCCGTCTGCAAGTCACCAGTACAACCCAGCGCCCATGCAAGCACCTCAGGCGTTGCTGTGGTCGCGGGCCTGATGAAGGACACAGCCAGTTTTTGGGTGTAGATCAGCTGCAGCGATCAGCTGCAGCGGGGTGGAGGAGGCACGGTAACTGCACGCCATAACAGACACTCAAGGACATTGGCAACCAACAGATAATTAACCTGAAGGAGAAGACACTGCTGTATTCGTTTCGCATCAAGTACATACAGTCGGAAACCATATTCTCTAGCCCACCTGGGTAGGTGCTGGAGGTTAGTACAGTGTCCTTTCTGGACGGGGGCCCACTCTAACTATCACGAGGCAACACACGCACGAACACACAGCGTCATAGTACGGCTGTATAGATGACATTATGTATAAGTATTCTATATGGCATTTTATATTCTGCATTATCTTCATTATATATGAACATGAAGAAAATTACCATAGGTTGTAGTTACGAAAGTATGAATGGAAATAAACACTTCCAAACCACCCAGTGAATGTACACAACGTTTACAGCGCTTGTGTGTGTGGGTGCCAGACCACGATGCTTCCACCACATCCCATCTATATCAATTATTTTCTCTTCATTTGCATAACTATATGAAAAATCGTGTTTAATTTAACTACATATTTCAAAAACCTTAAATTACATGTGGATCAGTCACTCCTCATTTGACACACTTATAGTGAAATACTTTGACCATCCCACCTGGGCACTTGGAGGCCCAAGGTAACTCTCACAGGCAACATATGCACGAACACACAAGTTATGATATGAACCCTTCCAGGCTTCACTATCATCATCATGTTATGTTCATCGTGCTCTGTATCTTAGTAACTAGTCATAGTATCAATACATGGAGGAAAATCTATATTAATATGCTGTAATATAGCATTTTGTTGCAAACCATAAACAATCTCGTTTAACCATTGGACGTGAGGGAAAGCACCACACACTGGATGGACGAAATGAAGAACCAAAGGACATAGGAATGACCGACCTGACGTCTTGTGTAGGGAGGCCTGCTGTATCTGTGTGGACATGGTTGCTCAAAGGGTAAGTCGTATAATTAATCCTTGCATTTGTTGAGATGATTTGTTGAGAAAAGGTAAATATATGTTATAAAATATATATATATATATATATATATATATATATATATATATAACCTCACCAGCCAGGACTCGAACCCTCGACTTACTGTGTGGGACCAGGTAACGTTACAGACAATGCCACAAGGACACTAAAAGCAGTTCTAGACGTTGTTATATTTCACACAAAGCCTGTTCATCAAGCTGATGGCGCCGTGAACCTCCCACTGGGAACTGCCCGTGCCGCTTATGTGGATGTCAGTAGCATTTTACCGAATCCAGCTGGTATGAAACACGAGGTACCATATATACTTCATTTTTTTAGTCCATATAACACGCGGACTTTGAACATATAATCAACAACCTCACCAGCCAGGACTCGAACCCTCGACCTACTGTGTGGGACCAGGGAACATTACCGACCATGCCACAAGAACACTAAAATTAGGTCTAGACTTTGTTATATTTCACACAAAGCCTGTTCATCGAGCTTATGGCGCCGTGAACCTCCCACTGGGAACTGCCCGTGCCGCTTATGTGGATGTCAGTAGCATATAATCAACAACCTCACCAGGTTGTTGATTATATGTTCAAAGTCCGCGTGTTCCATGGAAAAAAAAAATGAAGTATATTTGGTACCTCGTGTTTCACACCAGCTGGATTCTATAAAATGCTACTGACATCCACATAAGCGGCACGGGCAGTTCCCAGTGGGAGGTTCACGGCGCCATCAGCTCGAAGAACAGACTTTGTGTGAAATATAACAAAGTCTAGGACTGCTTTTAGTGTCCTTGTGGCATGGTAGGTAACATTCCCTGGTCCCACACAGTAGGTCGAGGGTTCGAGTCCTGGCTGGTGAGGTTGTTGATTATATGTTCAAAGTCCGCGTGTTATATGTACTAAAAAAAAAAAAAAAAAAAATTTTACATATATATATATAAATATATAATATATACATATATATATATATATATATATATATATATATATATATATTTCATTAGCCCAATAAAGCACGCGGACTTCTACATACAATCAACACCTCAACCCGCCAGGATTCGAACCCACGGCCCACAAGCCTATGACTGTGACCGGGGAACGCTAACCGCTGGACCACCAGGATGCTAAAAGCAGTCCTAGACTTTGTTATATTTCACACAAAGCCTGTTCAACGAGCTTATGGCGCCGTGAACCTCTAATGGGGACTACCCGCACCACTTAGGTGGTCAGAGTAACGTTTTACCAAATCCGGCTTCGAAACACGAGGATCCATATATATTTCATTAGCCCAATAAAGCACGCGGACTTCTACATACAATCAACACCTCAACCCGCCAGGATTCGAACCCACGGCCCACAAGCCTATGACTGTGACCGGGGAACGCTAACCGCTGGACCACCAGGATGCTAAAAGCAGTCCTAGACTTTGTTATATTTCACACAAAGCCTGTTCAACGAGCTTATGGCGCCGTGAACCTCTAATGGGGACTACCCGCACCACTTAGGTGGTCAGAGTAACGTTTTACCAAATCCGGCTTCGAAACACGAGGATCCATATATATTTCATTAGCCCAATAAAGCACGCGGACTTCTACATACAATCAACACCTCAACCCGCCAGGATTCGAACCCACGGCCCACAAGCCTATGACTGTGACCGGGGAACGCTAACCGCTGGACCACCAGGATGCTAAAAGCAGTCCTAGACTTTGTTATATTTCACACAAAGCCTGTTCAACGAGCTTATGGCGCCGTGAACCTCTAATGGGGACTACCCGCACCACTTAGGTGGTCAGAGTAACGTTTTACCAAATCCGGCTTCGAAACACGAGGATCCATATATATTTCATTAGCCCAATAAAGCACGCGGACTTCTACATACAATCAACACCTCAACCCGCCAGGATTCGAACCCACGGCCCACAAGCCTATGACTGTGACCGGGGAACGCTAACCGCTGGACCACCAGGATGCTAAAAGCAGTCCTAGACTTTGTTATATTTCACACAAAGCCTGTTCAACGAGCTTATGGCGCCGTGAACCTCTAATGGGGACTACCCGCACCACTTAGGTGGTCAGAGTAACGTTTTACCAAATCCGGCTTCGAAACACGAGGATCCATATATATTTCATTAGCCCAATAAAGCACGCGGACTTCTACATACAATCAACACCTCAACCCGCCAGGATTCGAACCCACGGCCCACAAGCCTATGACTGTGACCGGGGAACGCTAACCGCTGGACCACCAGGATGCTAAAAGCAGTCCTAGACTTTGTTATATTTCACACAAAGCCTGTTCAACGAGCTTATGGCGCCGTGAACCTCTAATGGGGACTACCCGCACCACTTAGGTGGTCAGAGTAACGTTTTACCAAATCCGGCTTCGAAACACGAGGATCCATATATATTTCATTAGCCCAATAAAGCACGCGGACTTCTACATACAATCAACACCTCAACCCGCCAGGATTCGAACCCACGGCCCACAAGCCTATGACTGTGACCGGGGAACGCTAACCGCTGGACCACCAGGATGCTAAAAGCAGTCCTAGACTTTGTTATATTTCACACAAAGCCTGTTCAACGAGCTTATGGCGCCGTGAACCTCTAATGGGGACTACCCGCACCACTTAGGTGGTCAGAGTAACGTTTTACCAAATCCGGCTTCGAAACACGAGGATCCATATATATTTCATTAGCCCAATAAAGCACGCGGACTTCTACATACAATCAACACCTCAACCCGCCAGGATTCGAACCCACGGCCCACAAGCCTATGACTGTGACCGGGGAACGCTAACCGCTGGACCACCAGGATGCTAAAAGCAGTCCTAGACTTTGTTATATTTCACACAAAGCCTGTTCAACGAGCTTATGGCGCCGTGAACCTCTAATGGGGACTACCCGCACCACTTAGGTGGTCAGAGTAACGTTTTACCAAATCCGGCTTCGAAACACGAGGATCCATATATATTTCATTAGCCCAATAAAGCACGCGGACTTCTACATACAATCAACACCTCAACCCGCCAGGATTCGAACCCACGGCCCACAAGCCTATGACTGTGACCGGGGAACGCTAACCGCTGGACCACCAGGATGCTAAAAGCAGTCCTAGACTTTGTTATATTTCACACAAAGCCTGTTCAACGAGCTTATGGCGCC
This sequence comes from Homarus gammarus, assembly GCA_958450375.1. Classification (NCBI taxonomy): domain Eukaryota; kingdom Metazoa; phylum Arthropoda; class Malacostraca; order Decapoda; family Nephropidae; genus Homarus; species Homarus gammarus. The sequence goes on from CAUDMG010002235.1 coordinate 937,789, forward strand.
GTGAACCTCTAATGGGGACTACCCGCACCACTTAGGTGGTCAGAGTAACGTTTTACCAAATCCGGCTTCGAAACACGAGGATCCATATATATTTCATTAGCCCAATAAAGCACGCGGACTTCTACATACAATCAACACCTCAACCCGCCAGGATTCGAACCCACGGCCCACAAGCCTATGACTGTGACCGGGGAACGCTAACCGCTGGACCACCAGGATGCTAAAAGCAGTCCTAGACTTTGTTATATTTCACACAAAGCCTGTTCAACGAGCTTATGGCGCCGTGAACCTCTAATGGGGACTACCCGCACCACTTAGGTGGTCAGAGTAACGTTTTACCAAATCCGGCTTCGAAACACGAGGATCCATATATATTTCATTAGCCCAATAAAGCACGCGGACTTCTACATACAATCAACACCTCAACCCGCCAGGATTCGAACCCACGGCCCACAAGCCTATGACTGTGACCGGGGAACGCTAACCGCTGGACCACCAGGATGCTAAAAGCAGTCCTAGACTTTGTTATATTTCACACAAAGCCTGTTCAACGAGCTTATGGCGCCGTGAACCTCTAATGGGGACTACCCGCACCACTTAGGTGGTCAGAGTAACGTTTTACCAAATCCGGCTTCGAAACACGAGGATCCATATATATTTCATTAGCCCAATAAAGCACGCGGACTTCTACATACAATCAACACCTCAACCCGCCAGGATTCGAACCCACGGCCCACAAGCCTATGACTGTGACCGGGGAACGCTAACCGCTGGACCACCAGGATGCTAAAAGCAGTCCTAGACTTTGTTATATTTCACACAAAGCCTGTTCAACGAGCTTATGGCGCCGTGAACCTCTAATGGGGACTACCCGCACCACTTAGGTGGTCAGAGTAACGTTTTACCAAATCCGGCTTCGAAACACGAGGATCCATATATATTTCATTAGCCCAATAAAGCACGCGGACTTCTACATACAATCAACACCTCAACCCGCCAGGATTCGAACCCACGGCCCACAAGCCTATGACTGTGACCGGGGAACGCTAACCGCTGGACCACCAGGATGCTAAAAGCAGTCCTAGACTTTGTTATATTTCACACAAAGCCTGTTCAACGAGCTTATGGCGCCGTGAACCTCTAATGGGGACTACCCGCACCACTTAGGTGGTCAGAGTAACGTTTTACCAAATCCGGCTTCGAAACACGAGGATCCATATATATTTCATTAGCCCAATAAAGCACGCGGACTTCTACATACAATCAACACCTCAACCCGCCAGGATTCGAACCCACGGCCCACAAGCCTATGACTGTGACCGGGGAACGCTAACCGCTGGACCACCAGGATGCTAAAAGCAGTCCTAGACTTTGTTATATTTCACACAAAGCCTGTTCAACGAGCTTATGGCGCCGTGAACCTCTAATGGGGACTACCCGCACCACTTAGGTGGTCAGAGTAACGTTTTACCAAATCCGGCTTCGAAACACGAGGATCCATATATATTTCATTAGCCCAATAAAGCACGCGGACTTCTACATACAATCAACACCTCAACCCGCCAGGATTCGAACCCACGGCCCACAAGCCTATGACTGTGACCGGGGAACGCTAACCGCTGGACCACCAGGATGCTAAAAGCAGTCCTAGACTTTGTTATATTTCACACAAAGCCTGTTCAACGAGCTTATGGCGCCGTGAACCTCTAATGGGGACTACCCGCACCACTTAGGTGGTCAGAGTAACGTTTTACCAAATCCGGCTTCGAAACACGAGGATCCATATATATTTCATTAGCCCAATAAAGCACGCGGACTTCTACATACAATCAACACCTCAACCCGCCAGGATTCGAACCCACGGCCCACAAGCCTATGACTGTGACCGGGGAACGCTAACCGCTGGACCACCAGGATGCTAAAAGCAGTCCTAGACTTTGTTATATTTCACACAAAGCCTGTTCAACGAGCTTATGGCGCCGTGAACCTCTAATGGGGACTACCCGCACCACTTAGGTGGTCAGAGTAACGTTTTACCAAATCCGGCTTCGAAACACGAGGATCCATATATATTTCATTAGCCCAATAAAGCACGCGGACTTCTACATACAATCAACACCTCAACCCGCCAGGATTCGAACCCACGGCCCACAAGCCTATGACTGTGACCGGGGAACGCTAACCGCTGGACCACCAGGATGCTAAAAGCAGTCCTAGACTTTGTTATATTTCACACAAAGCCTGTTCAACGAGCTTATGGCGCCGTGAACCTCTAATGGGGACTACCCGCACCACTTAGGTGGTCAGAGTAACGTTTTACCAAATCCGGCTTCGAAACACGAGGATCCATATATATTTCATTAGCCCAATAAAGCACGCGGACTTCTACATACAATCAACACCTCAACCCGCCAGGATTCGAACCCACGGCCCACAAGCCTATGACTGTGACCGGGGAACGCTAACCGCTGGACCACCAGGATGCTAAAAGCAGTCCTAGACTTTGTTATATTTCACACAAAGCCTGTTCAACGAGCTTATGGCGCCGTGAACCTCTAATGGGGACTACCCGCACCACTTAGGTGGTCAGAGTAACGTTTTACCAAATCCGGCTTCGAAACACGAGGATCCATATATATTTCATTAGCCCAATAAAGCACGCGGACTTCTACATACAATCAACACCTCAACCCGCCAGGATTCGAACCCACGGCCCACAAGCCTATGACTGTGACCGGGGAACGCTAACCGCTGGACCACCAGGATGCTAAAAGCAGTCCTAGACTTTGTTATATTTCACACAAAGCCTGTTCAACGAGCTTATGGCGCCGTGAACCTCTAATGGGGACTACCCGCACCACTTAGGTGGTCAGAGTAACGTTTTACCAAATCCGGCTTCGAAACACGAGGATCCATATATATTTCATTAGCCCAATAAAGCACGCGGACTTCTACATACAATCAACACCTCAACCCGCCAGGATTCGAACCCACGGCCCACAAGCCTATGACTGTGACCGGGGAACGCTAACCGCTGGACCACCAGGATGCTAAAAGCAGTCCTAGACTTTGTTATATTTCACACAAAGCCTGTTCAACGAGCTTATGGCGCCGTGAACCTCTAATGGGGACTACCCGCACCACTTAGGTGGTCAGAGTAACGTTTTACCAAATCCGGCTTCGAAACACGAGGATCCATATATATTTCATTAGCCCAATAAAGCACGCGGACTTCTACATACAATCAACACCTCAACCCGCCAGGATTCGAACCCACGGCCCACAAGCCTATGACTGTGACCGGGGAACGCTAACCGCTGGACCACCAGGATGCTAAAAGCAGTCCTAGACTTTGTTATATTTCACACAAAGCCTGTTCAACGAGCTTATGGCGCCGTGAACCTCTAATGGGGACTACCCGCACCACTTAGGTGGTCAGAGTAACGTTTTACCAAATCCGGCTTCGAAACACGAGGATCCATATATATTTCATTAGCCCAATAAAGCACGCGGACTTCTACATACAATCAACACCTCAACCCGCCAGGATTCGAACCCACGGCCCACAAGCCTATGACTGTGACCGGGGAACGCTAACCGCTGGACCACCAGGATGCTAAAAGCAGTCCTAGACTTTGTTATATTTCACACAAAGCCTGTTCAACGAGCTTATGGCGCCGTGAACCTCTAATGGGGACTACCCGCACCACTTAGGTGGTCAGAGTAACGTTTTACCAAATCCGGCTTCGAAACACGAGGATCCATATATATTTCATTAGCCCAATAAAGCACGCGGACTTCTACATACAATCAACACCTCAACCCGCCAGGATTCGAACCCACGGCCCACAAGCCTATGACTGTGACCGGGGAACGCTAACCGCTGGACCACCAGGATGCTAAAAGCAGTCCTAGACTTTGTTATATTTCACACAAAGCCTGTTCAACGAGCTTATGGCGCCGTGAACCTCTAATGGGGACTACCCGCACCACTTAGGTGGTCAGAGTAACGTTTTACCAAATCCGGCTTCGAAACACGAGGATCCATATATATTTCATTAGCCCAATAAAGCACGCGGACTTCTACATACAATCAACACCTCAACCCGCCAGGATTCGAACCCACGGCCCACAAGCCTATGACTGTGACCGGGGAACGCTAACCGCTGGACCACCAGGATGCTAAAAGCAGTCCTAGACTTTGTTATATTTCACACAAAGCCTGTTCAACGAGCTTATGGCGCCGTGAACCTCTAATGGGGACTACCCGCACCACTTAGGTGGTCAGAGTAACGTTTTACCAAATCCGGCTTCGAAACACGAGGATCCATATATATTTCATTAGCCCAATAAAGCACGCGGACTTCTACATACAATCAACACCTCAACCCGCCAGGATTCGAACCCACGGCCCACAAGCCTATGACTGTGACCGGGGAACGCTAACCGCTGGACCACCAGGATGCTAAAAGCAGTCCTAGACTTTGTTATATTTCACACAAAGCCTGTTCAACGAGCTTATGGCGCCGTGAACCTCTAATGGGGACTACCCGCACCACTTAGGTGGTCAGAGTAACGTTTTACCAAATCCGGCTTCGAAACACGAGGATCCATATATATTTCATTAGCCCAATAAAGCACGCGGACTTCTACATACAATCAACACCTCAACCCGCCAGGATTCGAACCCACGGCCCACAAGCCTATGACTGTGACCGGGGAACGCTAACCGCTGGACCACCAGGATGCTAAAAGCAGTCCTAGACTTTGTTATATTTCACACAAAGCCTGTTCAACGAGCTTATGGCGCCGTGAACCTCTAATGGGGACTACCCGCACCACTTAGGTGGTCAGAGTAACGTTTTACCAAATCCGGCTTCGAAACACGAGGATCCATATATATTTCATTAGCCCAATAAAGCACGCGGACTTCTACATACAATCAACACCTCAACCCGCCAGGATTCGAACCCACGGCCCACAAGCCTATGACTGTGACCGGGGAACGCTAACCGCTGGACCACCAGGATGCTAAAAGCAGTCCTAGACTTTGTTATATTTCACACAAAGCCTGTTCAACGAGCTTATGGCGCCGTGAACCTCTAATGGGGACTACCCGCACCACTTAGGTGGTCAGAGTAACGTTTTACCAAATCCGGCTTCGAAACACGAGGATCCATATATATTTCATTAGCCCAATAAAGCACGCGGACTTCTACATACAATCAACACCTCAACCCGCCAGGATTCGAACCCACGGCCCACAAGCCTATGACTGTGACCGGGGAACGCTAACCGCTGGACCACCAGGATGCTAAAAGCAGTCCTAGACTTTGTTATATTTCACACAAAGCCTGTTCAACGAGCTTATGGCGCCGTGAACCTCTAATGGGGACTACCCGCACCACTTAGGTGGTCAGAGTAACGTTTTACCAAATCCGGCTTCGAAACACGAGGATCCATATATATTTCATTAGCCCAATAAAGCACGCGGACTTCTACATACAATCAACACCTCAACCCGCCAGGATTCGAACCCACGGCCCACAAGCCTATGACTGTGACCGGGGAACGCTAACCGCTGGACCACCAGGATGCTAAAAGCAGTCCTAGACTTTGTTATATTTCACACAAAGCCTGTTCAACGAGCTTATGGCGCCGTGAACCTCTAATGGGGACTACCCGCACCACTTAGGTGGTCAGAGTAACGTTTTACCAAATCCGGCTTCGAAACACGAGGATCCATATATATTTCATTAGCCCAATAAAGCACGCGGACTTCTACATACAATCAACACCTCAACCCGCCAGGATTCGAACCCACGGCCCACAAGCCTATGACTGTGACCGGGGAACGCTAACCGCTGGACCACCAGGATGCTAAAAGCAGTCCTAGACTTTGTTATATTTCACACAAAGCCTGTTCAACGAGCTTATGGCGCCGTGAACCTCTAATGGGGACTACCCGCACCACTTAGGTGGTCAGAGTAACGTTTTACCAAATCCGGCTTCGAAACACGAGGATCCATATATATTTCATTAGCCCAATAAAGCACGCGGACTTCTACATACAATCAACACCTCAACCCGCCAGGATTCGAACCCACGGCCCACAAGCCTATGACTGTGACCGGGGAACGCTAACCGCTGGACCACCAGGATGCTAAAAGCAGTCCTAGACTTTGTTATATTTCACACAAAGCCTGTTCAACGAGCTTATGGCGCCGTGAACCTCTAATGGGGACTACCCGCACCACTTAGGTGGTCAGAGTAACGTTTTACCAAATCCGGCTTCGAAACACGAGGATCCATATATATTTCATTAGCCCAATAAAGCACGCGGACTTCTACATACAATCAACACCTCAACCCGCCAGGATTCGAACCCACGGCCCACAAGCCTATGACTGTGACCGGGGAACGCTAACCGCTGGACCACCAGGATGCTAAAAGCAGTCCTAGACTTTGTTATATTTCACACAAAGCCTGTTCAACGAGCTTATGGCGCCGTGAACCTCTAATGGGGACTACCCGCACCACTTAGGTGGTCAGAGTAACGTTTTACCAAATCCGGCTTCGAAACACGAGGATCCATATATATTTCATTAGCCCAATAAAGCACGCGGACTTCTACATACAATCAACACCTCAACCCGCCAGGATTCGAACCCACGGCCCACAAGCCTATGACTGTGACCGGGGAACGCTAACCGCTGGACCACCAGGATGCTAAAAGCAGTCCTAGACTTTGTTATATTTCACACAAAGCCTGTTCAACGAGCTTATGGCGCCGTGAACCTCTAATGGGGACTACCCGCACCACTTAGGTGGTCAGAGTAACGTTTTACCAAATCCGGCTTCGAAACACGAGGATCCATATATATTTCATTAGCCCAATAAAGCACGCGGACTTCTACATACAATCAACACCTCAACCCGCCAGGATTCGAACCCACGGCCCACAAGCCTATGACTGTGACCGGGGAACGCTAACCGCTGGACCACCAGGATGCTAAAAGCAGTCCTAGACTTTGTTATATTTCACACAAAGCCTGTTCAACGAGCTTATGGCGCCGTGAACCTCTAATGGGGACTACCCGCACCACTTAGGTGGTCAGAGTAACGTTTTACCAAATCCGGCTTCGAAACACGAGGATCCATATATATTTCATTAGCCCAATAAAGCACGCGGACTTCTACATACAATCAACACCTCAACCCGCCAGGATTCGAACCCACGGCCCACAAGCCTATGACTGTGACCGGGGAACGCTAACCGCTGGACCACCAGGATGCTAAAAGCAGTCCTAGACTTTGTTATATTTCACACAAAGCCTGTTCAACGAGCTTATGGCGCCGTGAACCTCTAATGGGGACTACCCGCACCACTTAGGTGGTCAGAGTAACGTTTTACCAAATCCGGCTTCGAAACACGAGGATCCATATATATTTCATTAGCCCAATAAAGCACGCGGACTTCTACATACAATCAACACCTCAACCCGCCAGGATTCGAACCCACGGCCCACAAGCCTATGACTGTGACCGGGGAACGCTAACCGCTGGACCACCAGGATGCTAAAAGCAGTCCTAGACTTTGTTATATTTCACACAAAGCCTGTTCAACGAGCTTATGGCGCCGTGAACCTCTAATGGGGACTACCCGCACCACTTAGGTGGTCAGAGTAACGTTTTACCAAATCCGGCTTCGAAACACGAGGATCCATATATATTTCATTAGCCCAATAAAGCACGCGGACTTCTACATACAATCAACACCTCAACCCGCCAGGATTCGAACCCACGGCCCACAAGCCTATGACTGTGACCGGGGAACGCTAACCGCTGGACCACCAGGATGCTAAAAGCAGTCCTAGACTTTGTTATATTTCACACAAAGCCTGTTCAACGAGCTTATGGCGCCGTGAACCTCTAATGGGGACTACCCGCACCACTTAGGTGGTCAGAGTAACGTTTTACCAAATCCGGCTTCGAAACACGAGGATCCATATATATTTCATTAGCCCAATAAAGCACGCGGACTTCTACATACAATCAACACCTCAACCCGCCAGGATTCGAACCCACGGCCCACAAGCCTATGACTGTGACCGGGGAACGCTAACCGCTGGACCACCAGGATGCTAAAAGCAGTCCTAGACTTTGTTATATTTCACACAAAGCCTGTTCAACGAGCTTATGGCGCCGTGAACCTCTAATGGGGACTACCCGCACCACTTAGGTGGTCAGAGTAACGTTTTACCAAATCCGGCTTCGAAACACGAGGATCCATATATATTTCATTAGCCCAATAAAGCACGCGGACTTCTACATACAATCAACACCTCAACCCGCCAGGATTCGAACCCACGGCCCACAAGCCTATGACTGTGACCGGGGAACGCTAACCGCTGGACCACCAGGATGCTAAAAGCAGTCCTAGACTTTGTTATATTTCACACAAAGCCTGTTCAACGAGCTTATGGCGCCGTGAACCTCTAATGGGGACTACCCGCACCACTTAGGTGGTCAGAGTAACGTTTTACCAAATCCGGCTTCGAAACACGAGGATCCATATATATTTCATTAGCCCAATAAAGCACGCGGACTTCTACATACAATCAACACCTCAACCCGCCAGGATTCGAACCCACGGCCCACAAGCCTATGACTGTGACCGGGGAACGCTAACCGCTGGACCACCAGGATGCTAAAAGCAGTCCTAGACTTTGTTATATTTCACACAAAGCCTGTTCAACGAGCTTATGGCGCCGTGAACCTCTAATGGGGACTACCCGCACCACTTAGGTGGTCAGAGTAACGTTTTACCAAATCCGGCTTCGAAACACGAGGATCCATATATATTTCATTAGCCCAATAAAGCACGCGGACTTCTACATACAATCAACACCTCAACCCGCCAGGATTCGAACCCACGGCCCACAAGCCTATGACTGTGACCGGGGAACGCTAACCGCTGGACCACCAGGATGCTAAAAGCAGTCCTAGACTTTGTTATATTTCACACAAAGCCTGTTCAACGAGCTTATGGCGCCGTGAACCTCTAATGGGGACTACCCGCACCACTTAGGTGGTCAGAGTAACGTTTTACCAAATCCGGCTTCGAAACACGAGGATCCATATATATTTCATTAGCCCAATAAAGCACGCGGACTTCTACATACAATCAACACCTCAACCCGCCAGGATTCGAACCCACGGCCCACAAGCCTATGACTGTGACCGGGGAACGCTAACCGCTGGACCACCAGGATGCTAAAAGCAGTCCTAGACTTTGTTATATTTCACACAAAGCCTGTTCAACGAGCTTATGGCGCCGTGAACCTCTAATGGGGACTACCCGCACCACTTAGGTGGTCAGAGTAACGTTTTACCAAATCCGGCTTCGAAACACGAGGATCCATATATATTTCATTAGCCCAATAAAGCACGCGGTCTCAGGGGAATTTGAGCTTGTTTTTGGCGTACTGATTCTGGGGGGGTATTTCTGAGGGGGGGGGGTTTGGTGCAGTGTTGGCGTGTGGGATGACCAAGAAATGGGGTCGCGGTCACTTCTCTTTGCTGAGTATGGTCTCTATCCTCTTTCGGTGAAATAGGTAAATGTGTTGCAGATTCGTCTCGCAATTCGTATCTTTCGCATCACCATATCATTGGTGTGTTCGGGGTCGGTGTTCGTTTTC